>MCJB01049701.1:11058-38753 GCA_002018475.1 Nicotiana obtusifolia
TCAAATTTGCTTTTGTACTATGTTATACCGCAACTTCAGCCGCAATCTGCTAAACTTTTGGCCTAATTTTGCCCTCGTTAAATGTTAGGAAAGTCTTACTGCTAACCTTAACCTTCAACGACCGGAGTTCTAAGTTGAGAATACTTTTAAACTACAAAAAATATTTTAAATCATCAAGTTCACTCAGCCACACAATGCAAAATAAAATCATCAAATTCTAAAATTTAAAGTTTAAAACATATAATATAACTTAGTTCTATAATCACTATTTAGAAGAAAATTTAATTAAAATATTCTGGGGCACATAAAGTAGACAATTTACAGCTTGTTTGGATGATTGTTACATATTGTTTCATAATGTATTGTATCGTATTGTATTGTATTTTACTGTATCATTTGATTACAATGTTTGGATAGATTGTATCGTTTGCTGTCGTTTCATGATATCACGCACCAGTAATATGAAGAATAGACTTGCAATATTATAAAAAAAAATTATGATACGGGGTAAAATTATTATATAAAAAGTAGTGCAAATTATAAAATAAAATTATTTAATAATAATGAAGAGTGAGATGAGAGAAAAAGACAAGGTAACGACGCCCACACCAAATTGGTCGTTACATAAAGTGACACATTTCGTCATTACGTAAACACGAATTTAACAATACGATATAATAAAATTCAAGTAATAATCAAAACAAACATCGCATTGAACAATAGGATACAATACAATAAGTAACAACCATCCAAACAAGCTGTTAAAGTATAAACGGTGCACATGGCTTTTCTTGGATCGTACGGGATTGACAATGCCATATAATTCAAAAAATTGCACGGACGCCCTATTTGGTCGCCCTCGTTTAACCTATACCCACTTTTTAAAAAAGTTTTAACTTGTACCCACTTTTTAAACAACTTCAGGTCTCTTTCTCCTGCTCCTTTGTCTTCTTCTTCTTCTTCTTCTTCTTCTTCGGGTGACAGTGATTTTATATAGTGTTTGTGAACGTATTTTAAGGTAGTTTACAATGTTTTACAGTGATAAGCTCTTATGACGCTTTATCTTTTACTATTGCTTAGGGTTTCTTCTTTTTTCTTTTTCGTAATTGCGAAATAGGTTCATTAGAGTTATTGTTGTTTTGACATATTGATGATTGAGGTATGTTCCCGATGATATTTGGAGGTTATGTTTCAAACTTGAGCTCATTTGGAGTAGATTTAGGTATTAAATCGTATATTATATTGTTATAATTCGAAGAACAAATTTCTATTTTTGGGCAATTTGCACTTCAGACCTATTTGGCCTTAAGTGCATAAAAACGTTGGTTGCATTTCAGACCTTTTGGCCTTAAGTACATCTGAAGTGCAATTTTTCACTTCAGTCTTATTGGCCTTTAAGTGTAGCAAAACGTTTGTTGCACTTCAGACCTTTTGGCCTTAAGTGCATCTAAAGTGTAATTTTTCACTTCAAACTTATTGGCCTTAAGTGTAGCAAAACGTTTGTTGCACTTCAGACCTTTTGACCTTAAGTACATCTTAAGTGCAATTTTTCACTTCAGACATATTGGCCTTAAGTGTAGCAAAACGTTTGTCGCACTTCAGCCCTTTTGGTTTTACGTGCATCTAAAGCGCAAATTTTCACTTCAGACTTACTGGCCTTAAGTGCATGAAACCATTGATTACACTTCAAACCTATTTCGCCTTAAGTGCATCTAAAGTGTAAATTTTTACTTCAGACTTATTGGCCTTAAGTGAATGAAAACGTTTGTTGCGCTTCAGACTTTTTGGGCTTTTTTTTTTTGGTTAAATAGAGATGTTATTAATTGGAAACAAAATATAAAACGGAGGGGGACATGAACCTTACCTCCCAAAATAAAGTACATGTACTTATGGTCATCTTAAAGTGTTGAGAATAAGTACCTAAATAGTAGTAAGAGGTTAGACCTACGGTATTGCGACGATTGCCCATCTTATAGTAGGCAGCCGTATGTACAAATTTCCTTAAGTCGGCTATACAAAAAAGTACATATGTTCCTGTTCTGACTAAATGGATGTGAGATTTGATCACCCCTATGTACCTCTGACAGATGTCAATGCTGTTAGGAATTTGCAAAAAGATATCAAAAGAGCGCGAGTTATCTTTATTTTTGCCGAGTCGAACATATATGTCCTTGTGTTTCATGAATCTGCATTCTTGTGTTGATGAAGCTGCTGGCCGTGCTTGTTTGTGATTTCTAGTGTCTAAGCTGCTACTGGTGTGTGATCTCTAACGAAGCTATTTCTCTGTGTAGGTGTTGCTGGTGCTGATGGTGTATTGCATTGCCTGCTGTTGGTGTGTCTTTCCATTTTTTGTGTTACTTTGTCTTCCTTCCATGTTGCTTCCTGTTCTGTGAGTACATATGATGGATTGTGTGCTGTTGTCTGGTCTTCTTCAAGGCTGATATTGTTGCTGTTGATTCTGTTCTGTGCTGTGAATTGAGCTGGTTGATGTGTGTTACTTTTGATATTGTGATCTTGCTGATTGCTGTTGATGCTCTGGTTTGTTTTGTCGATTGAGTATGTTGATAATGCTGCTTTTGTTGGCTTGTTGTGCTTGTTGCTTCTTGTGTGCTGCTGTTGTTCCTCCTTTTTCTTTGTACCTGATTGTGATGTTGTTTGCTGAAACTGCCGCTGCTGTCTTGCCTTGTGTGTTGATAAAATGAGGTGTTGTTGTCTACTGTGTACTGCTTTTGATGATTGACTTTTATGTGAGTCTGCCTGTAGCTTGCTTCCCTTACTGATACAATGTATTTGTGTGCAATTGTGCTCCCTGTGATGTGTATTGGCTGGTAGGTTCCATGATGATTGACAGAAATGCAAGAGATTGAGTACTGAGAGTACTACCACACCTTGCATTTGTGTCAATAATCTGGTTCTTATCCAGTCATTTACATTATTGTAAATACTATTGTATTCAGTATGTGGATGCTGTTGTTGGTTTTTGTGTGTGTTTGAGTGTTGCTTTTGAGAGGATTGATTAAGACTGCTGGAGTTCTGCTTTGGGCATCTGTATTAGTCTGTTTTGACAACCATACTGTTCTTCTCCTTCTTGATATAGAAGTCTTTTGTTGTATCCTTTGCTGGTCTCATTTGCCTCTGTGTGTTCTGGTGTATGCTGGTGGCTGCTCTTGTTTTCCTGTTTTTTCCATGTTTCACCTCTTGTTTCCTATTGGTATGCATCCAGTTGATGCCTCTTTCTGTGTCATGCATCATTGCTGGCCAGTGAATGCTGATTGCTTTGTTCTGTTTCTGTCTCCTTCCTGTTAAGTCAGCTGCCAGTTGATGTATCCTGCAAGACAAAAAGATTGTTAGTATGTTGTTGTCTTCTTGAGAAGTGGTTGTCTGCTCATGCTCGCAACTGCTTGGCCACTGTATTCCTAACAGCAGTTTGCATATCCCCATTTCTGATGTCCTCAGAAATCTTGTTGAAATTGGGCTAATATCTTGATGCTGTTGGCATTGCTGTGTCATGAGTTGTCTGGTCATTTCCTTGTGTTGCACCTCCTCCTTATAGCTGGGCTTCTGCAAAGCATCTGGCTGGGCTGCATTGTTGTTTTCCTGATTTTGAGCAGGATATGTGTCTGCTTTTTTGTTCCTGCTAACAAATTACATTTTTTTCCTTTCCCCTACTTTCTTCCATGCAAGTTGCTTTATTTCATCCTGCTGAAACTACTGCCCCTGCTGTGATATTCTTTCTGCTCCCGAATTTCCCAGAAGTAGTGATACCAGCAAGTATTTTTGTGAATTCTGCTGGCATTGTTGTGCTGTTTGTTTCTCCTCCTATTTCTTGCTAAGCCTCAGCAATGGTGTAAAACTTTATTGTTTGATCTGTGCTGCTTGTTTCAGATCCTTGGCTTGATCAATGAGAAAACATGCAGGTTTGTCCAATGATATTGGTGGTGACAGTGTGCTGTGGATTATTGTTGCAGTTCTGGTGAACTGTTGGTGCTGGTATTTTTGAGCTTGTTCTTTTCTTATTATTGTGTGTTGTTGGAGCAGCTAATATTGTTCTGTTCCTGCCTGCTTCTCTTCCTTCCTGCACACAACACAAAAATTGTTAGAAAGCCCTGTAAGATGAGTTATGTGCTTACTGTGATACCGGTATTTTCTCCCTCTCTGAACTCTGATGAGCTGTTGGTGCTGGTGTTGCTAAGATTGTTTATTGGTTGTTGTTGTATGCTGCTGGAGCTACTGGGATTTATCAGTTCCAGTCTGTTCTTCCTCCTTGCTGCAGTCAACAGAAAGGCTGTTAGGAAGTCCTGCAAATGAACTCATTTTTGTACTGTGTTACCAGATTTTCATCCCTCTTTGGTCATCCTTGTATTCATTGTTGAGGTCATGCCCTGATGTGTATTGACACTGTGTGCTACTTGTTATTTTGGTACCTTCACTCTTATGTATGGGCATTGTGATTTATCTGCATTCAGGATCCTTTTACCTTGTGAGTCAACTTGGCAGAAGTGGTGGCACTCAATTCTTCCAAATTCCAGTGCATAATTTGCTAGATGATCAGCTAGCTTGTTCCCTTCCCTGTATGTATGAGTTACTATTAGTGTGAGGGATTCTTTTAATTGGAAAATCTCTTCTACTTGGTCAGTTATGCACCAGGGTGGTTTCCAAATGCCATTTATGATGTTGTTTAGTAGCATTGAATCTGTTTGTAGCCATATGTGAGAAAGACCTTGTGTTGTGTAGTAGCTTAGAGCTTCAGCAATGGCTGTTGCTTCTGCTACTGTGTTTGTTCCCTCTGGGATTTCTGTGCCAAGTGCATATAGTAGCTCCCCTGTTTCATTTCTCACATAGTATCCTATTGAACTTCTTCCAGGATTTCCTTTTGATGCTCCATTAGTGTTGACTTTTACCCATCCTTGCACGGGGAATTCCCATATGACTTTACTGAAATTTAGTCTTAGGGTGTAGTTTTCCAGCATGTGTAAGAGGTCTTGCCATTTGTGTGGAGCATTGATTCCTGGCTTTCTGGTTTTGACTAGGGCTTGTAGTGCTGTGGAGATTTGGTAGATAACTCTGCCTGCTGAGACTGGTTCTCCGTGCTTGCAGCTATTCCTTCTTTTCCAGAGTTCCCATACAATGCAGGAAGGGAGTGCCTGCGGCACTGGTTTGAGTCTGTGGACTGTTTGTGTTGTCCAACATTTTGTTATTTCTTGATGAAAGGTTAGTCCATCGAGTGCTATTCCTGCTCTTGGCAGAAAGTATTTCCATACCTTGGTAGCAGTGATGGAAGTGAAGAAGAGATATACCATGGTTTCTTCCTTTGGTTCAGTGCAGCACCAACATCTTGAAGGCAGTTGGTAGCCCCATCTTTTCATTAGGTCGTCTAGTGGCAATTTTGTCCTCCAGACTCTCCACATGAAGAAAGCAATCTTGAAAGGAAGCCCTTTAACCCAGATCATCTTATATGCTCTTCTTGGTTCTTCTCTACTTCTGAGGTATTCCCAAGCAGTTTTGACAGTGAAGTGTCCTTGATTTTGTAGCATCCAGTATGGGATGTCTAGAGTGTCTCCTATGTTTGGAGGCTTTATTGAAGTTGCTATGTGTTCCACCATTTTATGTGGCAAAAATTCTGACAGTTGTTGCATATTCCAGTTGTCATTTTGCAGGACATTATTCACATTATGAATTGATTCATCAATTGGGAAGTTTGCTGGCACTATGAAGTAGAGTGCTCCCAGTCTAGTCTAGTTGTCATACCAGAAGAGTGAGGATCCCATTTTGATTTGCCAGCTGATTTGGTGTTCTATGATCTCTCTGCATTCTAGCATTTTCTTCCATGTTTGTGATCTTCTTTTCCATGGAACAATTACTGCGTTGAGTTTTTTGCAGTATTTCTGACACATGTATGCACTCCAGAGGTTGGGCTTAGTTCTGAAATTCCACCATAATTTACAGAAGAGGGCTTTGGACATGTCGTGTAAGGATCAAAATCCTGCTCCTCCTTGCTCACAAGGAATGCATAGATTATTCCATGAAGACCAGTGTCTGTTGTTACCTCCCACTGTGCTACTCCAGAAGAATTGTACAAAGAGTTTGTGAAGGTTGTTGATTACTTGCTTTGGAGGGTTTGCTGCTGAAAATAGATGTACCGGCATGCTTTGCGTACATGTTTAATCAGTATGGCTCTACCTCCAATTGAGAGTAATTGCCTTTCCAAGATTGCAGTCTGTCTCGTACCTTATTAACTATGCCCTGATAGTATATGATCCTTCTTCTGGAGTAGTAGATAGGGCAGCCTAGGTAAGTGAATGGAAAGTCCTGCCTTCCGATGCCTGTAATTCTTTCTACTTTTGAAGTTACCTCTGTGTTAGCCGAGTGATGCATATATATGGCAGATTTGCTTTTGTTGATTAGCTGACCTGAAGCTGCTTCATATGCATACAGGACCTCCATTATCAGTTGTAGTGAGGTGGCATCAGAAGATGAGAAGATGATCATATCATCTGCATAAGATAGGTGATTGATTTTTGGACTCCATTCAGGCATTCCAAAGCCACAGAAGTAGAGATTTTGGTGTAGTGCATTCAATCCCCTCGAAAGGGCTTCAGCAGCCAGGATGAACAGAGTAGGTGATAATGGACCACCTTGTTTGACACCTCTTGTTGATTTGAAGAAACCATGTGGTTGACCATTGATAAGGATTAAGTACCAATTATTGCCCATAATGTCGAAAATCATGCCAATGAAGGCTTCATTGAAACCCATTTTCTTAGCACTTTTGTCATGAATATCCAGGATAGTCGATCAAATGCTTTGGTCATGTCTAGCTTGATGACTACATTCGGCCCTGCTCTTGTTCTTTCCCCAATGTCTGTAATGATTTCCTGTGCTAGGAGAACATTTTCTACTATTGTTCTGCCCTTTACAAATCCTGCTTGCTCTTGAGAGATGAGAGAAGGTAATATTGCAAGCATCCTTTCATATATGATTCTCGAGAAGATTTTGTTGATGAAGTTGCTAAGACTTATGGGCCGCAAGTCAGAAAATGTCTCTATCTCCTTTTTCTTAGGAAGAAGGACCAAATTTGTGTGAGTTACACATTTTGGTCGTGTCTTCCTGAGAAGAAGGCTGCGACCATATTATGTATATCGTCGCCAATGATTTCCCAGCAAGTTTGGTAGAAAGAACCTGTGAAACCATCTGGTCCCCCTGCACTATCCCCATTCAAGCTAAAAACAGCTTGCTTGGTTTCTTCTTTTGTTGGTACTTTGGTCAGTTCTGCATTCTGCTGCATGTCTATCACTTGCTGTATGTTATCCAAGATTCTGAAGTCAGAGGGAATTGTTCTTTCTGTGAATTGATCTTTGTAGAAATTGATGGCTTTTTCCATAATTTGTTCCTCTTCCTCAATCCAGATGCCAGCACTGTTTTGTATTCTTCTTAATTGAAGTCTTTTCCTTCTGCCATTCACTTGAGCATGGAAGAATTTGGTGTTTCTATCCCCATCTTTGAACCAAACCATTCCTGTTTTTTGCTTCCAGAATTGCTCTTCTTAGCTAAGTGCATGATCATCTGTGCTTGCACTTTTTGTAGTCTTTTTCTGTTTTGTGCAGTTGGCCTTTCTTCAAAGTGTTTTTCATGCACCAAAACTACTTCTTCCATGCTTGCTAAGTTTTGGAAAATGTCCCCATATGTTGCTTTGCTCCAAAGTGATAGTGCTCTTTTTAGTTTTTTGAGCTTGTAGTTGAAGAGAATGAAGGGGTCACCATGAAAGTCTGCTTGCCAATTTTCTCTTACCACTGCTTCAAATGTGTCCTGTTTGGTCCAGAAGTTAAGAAATTTGAAAGGCTTCCTGATTGATTTTGTTTCCTTGTCAAATTGCAGGAAGAGGGGGCTGTGATCCGAGTCAATTTTGGACAGATGTGTGATGTCAATTTTTGGAAAAGCTTGCTGAAAGATTGGATTGGCTAAGCATCTGTCTAGCCTTTTGAATATGCAATCCTCATCTGCTCTCCCATTCCACCATGTGAAGATGCTCCCTTTAAACCCCAAATTTGTTAAGCTACAGATGTTGATACAGTGATTGAAGTCATCCACTTCATTGAAAGGAACAGGCAGACCTCCAAATTTTTCTTCTTGATCACAAATGACATTGAAGTCACCCCCCACTAGCCAAGGTGCTGTTATGTTTTGGGCCAAGGTATATAGTGAGTCTCACAGTTCTATTCTTTCTGTTGAGTTGCATTTAGCATAGACTAGTGTGAGGATGAGTTCCATTTTTGTTTCCATGTTAAGGAGCTTCAAAGTGAGTTGTTGTACTGTATCTGAAAGGATTGTGATCTCATATACATTATCAAAAAATACCCAGATTTTGTTGGAGACATTTGCAATAGCTTGAGACATGCTAATTCTTCTTCTGTATTGCTCTATTTTTCTGAGTTGTTGCATTGTTTCCATGATGCCGATGAATTCAAAATGATGTTTATTGTATAGTGTGATCAGTCTTTCAAAAGCTTGCATTGTATTGACTGATCTGATGTTCCAGATGATAGCATTTATTGTATTCTGTTAGGATATGTTAGTGCTCTTCTTGATTGAGTCTTTGTTGTTGAAGAGCCACTATTATTCTTGCTTTTTTTCTTCTGTGATTTCAGCATTGTTTTCATTTTATTGATTTGAGTTGGTGAGAGATCTCCTTGCTTTGCAGTGTTGCTGAAATTCTGGGCAGTGTTTTCTTCATCCATGTCTTTGCCTGTGAGTTCCTTTTCTTTTTCTGTATTGCTAGCTGCTGCTGCTATAAACAGATTTTTTGGCCTAATGATTGCTTGTATTTGTGCCCTTATTATTCCTTTTCTGATGGCTGGATCACGATCAGCAAGTCCTTCCTTTGGTGTTGTGATTGCTGCTTGTTTAAATTTAGGAATTTCTTGCACTTTGCTTGCATTTTTAACAGACATAGTTGATTGTCACTTTGAACCTCTTCTTCCAAAGTCCCAGCAGTACCTTCTTCTTCACTTTGCATTCCTTCAGGTATTTCCCCTCTTCTGAGCCTTCCTCCAGTTGGTCTGCCCATAGTTTTCCTGAAATTTGTTCAATTTGCCTTTGTGCTTCTGTTCCTGCAGATTTCTTTCCCTTGGATTTTGGCATGTGTTGTGCACTGCTGTTGTGCACTGCTGTTGAGCACTGTTGGTGTGTGTTGTTTGATTATTCTGCATTGTTGATCATGTGTGGTGCGCTGCTGTTGTGTATTGCTATGTTGCAATGTTGTTGTGTGTTTTCTGTGTTTGCTGCATTGTTGTAAAAACTTCTCTGAATCCACTGTGTGGTGGACTCCTTTGCCTTTTCTGTCATTATACTTGTGCTTGCTGTTGTTTCATCAATTGTTTCTTCCTCTGTTATGCCTGCAAAGGATATCTTTTCTTGATGGCTGTTGGTTGCATTTGATGTTTTTGCAGTAGCCTTTGCTGAGATTGCTGGTGATTGAGTTGTTGTTGTTATCAAAGCTGGTTGGTTTTCTGTTTGAACAACTACTTCTTTTGATACAATCAACTGATTGTCTTTGCTGCTGGTAGCCTCAGTGCTCATTTGGTTGCTTGTTTTGGTATTCATTTGTGAGTTGCTGTAGGAGTGTCTGCTGGTTATCCAAACATTACTGGTAGTGTTAGAGTTGTGCACATCCATTTTGTTTGCTACATGAGGCTGTTGAGTATCCTTAACAGTTGTTGTCCTTTGCTTTCCAAGTTGTGGTGTCTGCACTGTTGAGGTTAGTGTCCTTGCAGCAGTAAATGTTGAACCTGCTGGTGTTTGAGCTGTTGTTGCTATCAAAGCTGATTGACTTTCTATTTGAACATCAATTATTTATGATACACTTAATTGGTTGGCTTTGCTGCTGGAAGCCTCAGAGTTCAATTGGCTTCTTATTTTGGCATTCATTGTTGAGTCTGCTGGTGCTTGATTTTCTGCTGCTATTAAGGCTGTGAAAGTTGTTGCTGGATTGTCTGTTCCATTTTCTGCAGCCATATGATTGGCCACATTTTTGGCATTGTCAAAGTTGAGTATATCAAACTTGTTTGCTACTTGAAGCTGCTGAGTAGCCTTATCAGCTGCTGGTTTTTGCTTTCCAAATTTGAAGTTGGCTTTGTTTTGCGATCGATTGTCTTTGACCTCCTTCCATTGAGGGCTTGCATTGCCTACGACTTTGCCACTTGACAATATCAGTATTGGTGCTGTTTCCTTTCTTTGCAGACTTTTTGTTTCCCCTGCTTTGCCATGTATTTTTTCCTGCTCTGTCACCCTTTGCTGTTCTGCCAAGGTTGTGTCAAGGATTTCTGGATGCAGCTTCCAACATTCTAGCATATCATGTCCTTGTAGCTTGCATTCTTTACAGTATTTGGGAAGATAGTCATATTGAATTTTAACCCATTCCGTTCTGACATCTCCTGTTGCCTCGTTTTCTATGTCGAGTCTAACTTTTTTGGGTAGTTCTGCTAGGAGGTCCACTAGTACCTTCACTCTCGCACAACTAGGCCTCGTCTTGTTTATAGTTGCTGAATCAAGATGGAGCGGCTTACCAACAGCTGAAGCTAGCGAGAAAAGGCATTCCTTTACAAAGTATGTGGGCAGCAAATGTGGGAACGATATCCACGCCATTGCCATTGAGGTTTCCTCGTCAAGCTTGAATTTCGCATCATATATTAGCTGTCTCATCTGATATTCGTACCCATCCTTGGCTTTCAAATAGTAAGTGCTTTTTGAGGTAATTTTGATGAAATCCTCCCATAGCGAAAGTCTGATAAGTACATGCTTATCTCTGAAGAAGCCGATGTTGCACTCGCCTTTGATTCTGCACTGTATTGGGATGATTCTTCTCAGTTCCTGTATATCTGGCCAACCGTATGAAACTTTACCCAGGACCCGTATTGCAAGCCTTGGATTATGTTCATGCGAGTCACCTCCGCTTCTGTGTATCTAACAATAGCTTGTCCATGCATGAAGGTTGCTCTCTTGAAAGGGATTGGTTCGATTTTCAGGTTAGGGTTCACTGATGTAGTACTGTTCATGGTTGATGGCTTTAGGATTTGGGAGTAGTCTAGGGGTTGGGGTGTGGTCGAAGTAGTGGCTGGGGTTAGGGAGGTGGTCGGAGGGGGCAAGCCAGCCGGAATTTCGCCGGCTGGCGTCGCCATTGTTGGCGATGAAGAAGGCGATGAAGAAGCTTCAAGTAAATCGTCTGTTTTCTCTCTCTATCGCCAGACCCTCTCTCTTTGGCCAAGCTTGACTTTTTGGCCTTAAGAGCATCTGACGTGCAATTTTTCACTTCAAACTTTTTAGCCTTAAGTTACACTTCAGATTGGTTGCAGTTTAGACCTATTTGGCCTTAAGTGTATTTGAAGTGCAATTTTTTCACTTCAGACTAATTTTTTTTAACTTCAGACCCGATAAGTCTGAAGTTGATCATAAAGTGGATGTACGCTAGCAAATCTTTTTACAAAGTGGGTATAGGTTCAATTGTGACCCAAAATCGGGTATAGATGCAAAAGCCCCCATATAATTGTCTGGGGGTGCTTAGTGTCTATCTCAAATTCCTCAAATTGTGTCGTAAAAATTGCACGGGGCACCCTATTTGGTCACACCCATTTAACCTATACCCACTTTTAAAAAAGTTTTAACTTGTACCCACTTTTTAAATAACTTTAGGCTTCTTTCTCCTCTTCCTTCTCCTCCTTCGTTTTCTTCTTCTCCTTCTTCTCCTCCTTCTTCTTCTTCTTTGGGTGACGATGATTTTATATGGTGGTTGTGAACATATTTTAATGTAGTTTATGATTTTTTACAATGGTGAGCTGTTATGACGCTTTATTTTTTACTATTGCATAGGGTTTCTTCTTATTCCTTTTTTCTTAATTGCAAAATGTTTAGATTTATTGTTGTTTTGGCAAATTAATGATTGGAGTTTGTTCTTGATGATATTTGGAGGTTATGTTTCAAATTTGAGCTCATTTGGAGTAGATTTGGGTATTAAATCATATATTGGAATGTTATAATTCGAAGAATAAATTTTTGTTTCTGGGCAATTTGCACTTCAGGCCTATTTGGCCTTAAGTGCATAAAAACGTTGGTTGCACTTCAGACTTTTGGCCTTAAGTACATCTGAAGTGTAATTTTTCATTTCAGACTTATTGGCCTTAACTGTAGCAAAACGTTTATTGCACTTCAGACCTTTTGGCCTTAAGTGCATCTGAAGTACAATTTTTCACTTCAGACTTATTGGCCTTAAGTGCATGAAACCATTGGTTACACTTCAGACTTATTTGGCCTTACGTGCATCTGAAGTGCAAATTTTTACTTCAGACTTATTGGCCTTAAGTGCATGAAAACGTTTGTTGCACTTCAGACTTTTTGGCCTTAAGTGCATCTGAAGTGCAATTTTTCACTTTAGACTTACTGGCCTTAAGTGCATCTGAAATGTAATTTTTCACTTCAGACTTATTAGCCTTAAGTGCATGAAACCATTTGTTGCACTTCAGACCTATTTGGTCTTAAGTGCATTTCAAGTGCAATTTTTTCACTTCAGACTAATTTTTTTTTAACTTCAGTCCCCATAAGCTTGAAGTTGATCGTAAAGTGAGTACGCTTGCAAACTTTTTGCAAAGTGGGATAGATTCAATTGTGATCCCAAAATCGAGTATAGATGCAAAAGCCCCAATTAGGTCCCTATTTGGATATTTGAAAAGCATTGATTACAATAGGAAAATATGCATCATAAATATTATACTACTACTGTTTATGGTTATAATAGTACTTTACTTTTGTGTAACCAAAATTGTTCTAGTATACTCAAATTTTACAAGTCCAACTTAACTCTTTCATCTTATTTGAATACTTATGTAATTCCCCACACAACTAACTTTAGAGTCCCACAAAAGTTTCTTATAACAAACCGTGAATTGCTGAATTATGCGCGTCACTTTGCTAAACCTTGACTGCAATTTCTTAAATATGTATGTTTCAAAAGAATGAAAGGAATGCTAACTTAAAATGTTTTTGGTTTTACACTCTAAATAAAGAATATGTTTGTACAAAATTTATCTTCTAACTGGTCATGTTGAATCTCATAAAGCGCAAGCATTTGAGAATTTATAACAAAGGGATATTTAGTTCCATGAAAACGAGATGGTGCCAGAGATGATTTCATTTGCCTTGCCTTTTTAAGCAATATTTGTTTGAAGTTGGAAAAAAACATTTTGAAATTGGAGTTTGGACATCAGTGGAAGTACTATATTAAAAAGCGATTGAGCTTTACTTCATAGATAGTTGTAGCTCTTGTGAAAGTTGAAAATTTGAAAAATTCACGAATACATATTCAAACCACAACTTCAGAAACTTGGACGTCGAATTTATTTTCGTGGTTTTTGCTTGAAGAAACTCAAACAAACATCAAAGAAGAAATTAAAGGATATGCAGGTGAAGTTTAAAATTTCCACAACCAACATAGAATACCAGAAGTGATCACTCTACTTGCTGTAGCTGGACTTTCTTAGAACAGAAAGCAAGAAAATTTTGCGGTCGGAATGGTGCTAACAGATGCGTCAACACTGATTGAAACAGTTCCAGAAACGAAATTTACAAAGCTTCTAGTGTTTTGTACACATTTGCTGTTCAAACTGATTTCATAATGAGTACAGGGAACCATGTCATTGGACCTGATGAAGAGGGCGCAGTTGGAGGGGCAAACAAAACATGAATGCTAATATTATGCAGTGCGTCGAATAGCCACCCCTCTCTACAAGAACTGGGATCTCTACTTGCTGTATCTGGAATTTCTTAGCACGACAACTAAGCAAGATTTAATCAGGGCGAGAAAGAGAAAATACAAAGTCAATCACTGTGGTAAGACGGGCAGTGATTTTATTGATAATGTGGAAGAGAATTTTTGGTTCTGTTTTCCGCCTTAACTACAGAAAACAAGATTGATCAAATTCTATTGAGTCAATCAGTTTCAACAAGTATGTAATGAGTCCAAAAGGATCTGTTCGTTCAGAAACCGACCTGCAAGAAAAGGGAAACTTTAGAAAAGGAACCAGCTGTAAATCAACTTCATATTTTGATATGTGCTTACCTATGAATACTATTTTATTCATCTGAATCTCTTCATTTCTCCATCTGCGACTTGGAACAATTTCATATATTTCTCTCACACCCTGCCAGATACAGTAGTCAATATGCTTTTTGTTATCAGGTTACAGTAGTCAGTATGTTAGGAGAAAGAGAACACAACACCATAGACGCAATCGATGTCGTACAGCTATTATAGGATGAGATTGTACTGAAACAATATTGCAATATTTTCCTTTAAGTTCCAGAAAACAACAAAAAATTCCTGCTTTGCTTTTTTTTGTAAAAGAACAAAAGTAGCAAAAACGGTTGATAGACATTCTTGGCAACAGAAATTTTTTATACATCAACTAACTTGTGTTAGCATGCTGATGATTTAGAGGATCAATGAGATATGGTACAATTTGGTGGCAGGTCCACTATAGGCTAATCGAAGAATTGTCTGCTACTCCAAAAGAGCACAATGAGGGTAGAGAACCCATAGTTGGTGAGAAAGAAAAAGTGGACTGAAAAATAGATTAGTCCCGCATCACTCGGAGAAGGTATTATATAAGTGCCAAAAAGGTGACCTAGCTAATAGCTGCCGCTTGATAGGAGCCAAAACTGTAAATTCAAAGAAATGTAGCACCTTACTCAAGCTCTAGGGATACAAGTGGAAACAACCCTTTCACTTCTTTTTCTTTTTCATTTTCAAGAGATTTACATCAAAAGCGACTAAACAGTTAAATGATCTTTTCTATCTATGATGCTCGCAGATATTTTTGAAGAAGAAAACAGGAAGGATACAGACGTTTTGGTTCAGCTGATAGCTTTAGGAGCTACATGTATTACCACTACAACAGTTTATTACAGCATGCAGCTAACTCCATGTAACATATAAAGTTGCAACTTTAAATGTATTGACACACATCTGCATGGAGATGTCTTTGGAAATAATATTCCACCAAACGTAAGGAAAATTCAAACTTCCAAGTTCCACCGGAATAGAGAACCACCTACATTCATCACTGTTGAAGAATCATTGCTTGTTGCGTGAAGTACAGTAGGGAACTAAATTTATAACCTTTGAAATATGCCAAGAATTGTATATCAGAATCTGTTGCAATCAATGCACAACATAAAGGTTGAGCTCTTAATTAAATATGAGTAAGTACTTTTTACAAGAAAAATAGTAGTCTAGTAGGGAACAACAAAGAGGTGTGGTGGGATTGTCGGGATCCCATAACCCTTAGCCAAACGTCTCAAGTTCAAACCCTTGGGAATGGAGAACTTCTTGGTAGGGAGCTTTTTACCCCCCTTAGTGGCGCTACTCAGTGCGGATCTGGATTAGTCGGGCCAATAGGCTTCGGATACCGGATGGTTAAAGAAAAAAAGAATAGTACGGACGCCTGTTTGAGATTTATTTATTAGCTGAAAGTTCCTTCACTAGTCAATCTCTAATTATGTGTTTCCCAAAGCATTTCTTTTCAATAAATTGGTAAATAAAAGCATTTGATCGTTGTTCTTCTAGCTGTCATTTTATCTTGGCTCACTAGTTCTGGCTTTTACCTTTGGAAAAGATGCAAAATGACCAAAAAAGTGGCCCGAAAGAATTTAGAAGGAAAAGTAGAATTGCTTAAGATCTTGATACTAGTTGTCTTTATTGTAGGACATGTTACCTGTAAAGTGTGGAGCTGATCTGAGTTTCTGACTCTTAAAATTCCCTTGCAACGATAAACATCCATGCCATACTTCTTATCCCAAAGGAGTTCCTCAAGCCATGTACGGACCTATTGGCACAAGGTAAGTAAGGACCTTAGTGATCCAAGTGCCAACCTTTGTGCATGAAATTATGCTAAAACCACAATAGGAGCATAAAAGCATAATAATCTGGCTACAAGTAATGGTTCTGAGATTACAGGTGTACTGATCTTCATAGATTTTATAGCACGTATGAGACCCTTAGAGGAAAAAAAGCTTTTAAAGAAAGGACAAAATATCAGCCACCATTAGCAAGCCCCTGTTTGCTTTCCAAGGAAAAAGAATCAGAGGACTCTGCAGCAGCTGGCTTAAGTCATAGCCCAGCAAGCACATAGACCAGCAACCTTCTTAAAAAAATTACCTTATCCAGATCAATCTGATGCGAAGCACAGATGCACAATGTTCTGACTTCACTGTCATGAAGGCCTTTAGTAGTTAGAGATCTGTTCTCTTTTAACAACGCTTCCATATGAGCAGCATGCTAAAAAAACCAAAAAAGAAAAAGGAAGATTAAATAGCTGTCCGTCTGCTGAGTAACTGTATCTGAACTTTATGCATTAAGGATCATTGCTTACAATAGGATCGTATGCCTGGCAGTTTAATATCTTTGACAAATCAATTTGGCAACGAACAGAATGAATAATATTGGCAAGGGAATTAATATCACGTATTTCCTTCTCCAGTTCCTCTAGCATTGCTCCTGAATCGTCTTGAGAAACTAGATCAACCTTGTTAAGAATGATTACATCCTACATCCAAACAGTTAATAAATAAAAGCAAGACATGATTTGATTTCATGATCCAGACCTATGCTGTATGGAGCACAATCCTGGTTAGCACCTATAAGAATGGGATCACAACTGCTAGAAAGTCAACCATAGATTGAACGCCTAATTAGAAACCTCAGATGATTGAATGGAGAGACTAACATATCAATTACCGCAAATGCTATTTGTAAGTAAGCTTCAGGAAATGAAGAGGAGTTAGGATTTGGTTTTAGCTGATACCGAAGGTTCTTTGCATCTACAACCTGTTACAAAAGGAAAATCAATTAAAACCTCTGGGGAAAATAAAGTGGCAAATTTTTAAGAACCAGAATGCTATTGAGAACAACCAATAGCATATGAAGTTAATCATATAAAAAGGTACAATAAAAATAAGGACATTTAAGTCAATAAGTAATTCCTTAATACACATCTAACCAGCATGATAAATTTTAATTGCCTATTGCTGATCTAAGAATGAACACATAAGACTACAAAATCTAAACGGCAGCACTTTTCAGAAAATATTCTTTTCTCCATCCACAGAGAAGTGTAGAGAAAAAAGGAAAATTCTGAAAACATTGTAAAATAAGTTTTTAAATCATTGTAACACAGAACTCACAGTAATAATCGAGTCAAGCCTAACATCTGATTCCAGTTGATCATCCAACCAAAGCACGGATGCAAGAGGGGCAGGGTTTGCCAAACCAGTAGTCTCTAGCAATATATGGTCAAGTCTACAAACAACCACAATAGCTCCTTATCATTAGATTTGAACAAGGTGAAATACTTTAGCAAAGAACTAGAGAACTCTGTCGCCTGGCTCCAAACTTAACAAGGAAGGATTATTCAGAGAAAGCACTTGGTGAAGACAGATCCTTCTCATTTCTGCTCTTACTGTCATTTTAAAGATTCCTTTATTCTTATGCATTTCCTTGCCTGTTTTCAGCGCATGATTTTCAGAGGTTCAAACACCAATACCCCTTAGAGACGCTAACATTTTAAATGACAAATGAGAAAGTAAAGAGAGAGACTAGAAAAGTATGAAGTATTTGTTACACATAGGCATTTCCATCAGACTCAACTTGCAGTCTCTCTAATCCCATTTCCTCAAGAATAGAACTAAGGCTTCATAAAAGAACAAAGTTATGCATACTAAGCGCCCTAACCCCAATTCAACCAAAGAAACTCAAAGTCAAACTAAAACTGTAGCTTGATTTACACGTGTACAACCATCCAGTGGCAGATCTATATGGTCACTTTTGGGTGCTCAAGCACCCATTATTTTTGACAAGATTTAGTAAATTTGCATAGGCAACTATAAAAATATTTAGATAAATATTGAGTGAGCACCCACAACTAAATTCCTTTTTCCTCTTCTTTCAAAATTTTTATCGGCGAGCACCCACAACTTAAAAACCCTGGATCCGCCACTGCAACAATCAGTGTGTTACCTTCCTTGAGCAGCCCACAGCATAAAAAAGATTTCATTTTTAAGTATATGCATATAGCCGGTGAGAAAATAATGGAAAAGGACAATGTGAAGGTAAAAGCAAGATCATATTACCTCTCTTTTCTTTGAACAAGCTGCTCCAATGCTTGAACCAAACTATGCTTCACAGTACAACAAATACATCCATTTGCAAGTTCTACCCATTCCTCCACAAGCCCGCCTTCTTCCCCTTCATTTATCATCGCTCTCTCGACTCCTATCTCCTCCCCAAACTCGTTCAATATCACTGCTATTTTCTTCCCATGTTGCTCTTTCAGTATATAATTTATCAACTAACAATAAAAGCAACAACTATAAGTCAATCCCAAACCAGTTAATACTCCCTCCTTCAGTTTCTTGTGACGTTATTTCCTTATTATTGCGTTCCAAAAAGAATCACATTTTTATATCTGGAAACACTTTAACTTTAAACCTCCAGTTTTACCTTAATGGGATGATTTATAGTTACACAAATATCTATTGACTTGTTTTAGACCAAAAATTTCAAAAGTCAATTTTTTTCTTAAATTGTGTCTAGTCAAACTGCATCACAAATGAAACGGAGGGAGTATGATTTAATAACTGAATATAAGCAAAAATTCTGTAGAAGTAGAAATTACGGTGGATTTTCCCGAACCAAGATAACCGGTGATAACGGTGACGCCGACGGGAGGAAGCTCGGAACTTTCCATCGGTTGATTAGAGTTGACGGCGTCGTTGATTTCGACGGCGAGTGGCGGCTCTTCGTCGGAATCCTCCATGCTCAGCTCCTTCAGTCGATTTTCCATCCTTCTTTCCTTTGGAAAAGAGGAGGGTAAATGGACTCTTTATTATTGGGCCATGTGTAGAGGGCCGCGATGGAATGTTTCAGCACAAAAAATTTACAAAAATATGACACTTTTAGAGTGATCTTTGATTTGTAATCCTCTTTTGTTCCATGGGTAGAATTTTAAGGTCAAAAGTGAAAAAACAAAAAGTAACATTTATTAAACTTATAGTTCTACCTATAGGACAAGTGAAAATAAAATTCAAGACCGTCTATTTTGAAAACTATTTGTGTACTTCACATGTTTTAGCAGATTTTATTGAGAATGAAGTGGCTCATTTTCAAGTGACAAGTTTCTAATTTTCTTTTCACATTGATAAGATTTCAATTTATGTGTCATTATTTAATATTATATCAGATTTAGAATAAAAAAGAAGACTTTTGGAATTTGAGATATAAATTTATTATGATATTCTTACTGTTATAAAAATATATAAAATTTAAAGTTAAATTATTTCAAAATATAAAAAATATGTACTATTTCCTTGGTGGCGGTAGTGAATGATGGGATTTGCGATACAAGATGCAACGCATGTAATTTTTTTATGTATTCGAGAGTTGAAATTTATTTCTTGAAATTCTTATATATTTAGAAATTGCACAAGTGTGTTATAATTCATAGATAGAAATATTTTAAAGGTTGTAGTCAAAGAAATAAATAATTTTCCATATAATAGCAGTGACATTATAAATCAAGACAGGTGAAGTATTTGCTGGAATTAAAAGATTAGTGAATGAGAAGTGGAGGGAAAGTGAGATCCCTTTTGCTTTGAAAAAAGCAAGTGTCCCTCATTGGTGGTGGAAAGAAAAGTGAATGTGCTTATATTGAGAAAGCACTTTCTTTAGTGTTAAATGGGTTGGAAAAAAAGTAAGCTTCATGCCGTTGTTGTCGCTCGACTCAGCTTTGGCTTTGATCAAAGATCGATTGATTAATCTTTTTGGATAAAATTTCTTTCAATTAATTAATTAATTAATTTAATTATTTAATGAAAATTCAACCCGGAATAACCTAGGACCTGCGACTCGACCCTTTCCCGAATTATTTTAATTCTTTTTCCTGGAATATTTCAAACGGGAAATGTTCCAACCTGTTCCAACAGCCATGGCAGCAAAGGATGTTCTTCTGGCTTACCACGCTTGGTATGCAAAAGTTCACCAGTGAAGACCCTCCAGTGCCTGCCGCCGACATGCCGGACAATGAGAAGTTTAAGACCCTCCAGTGCCTGCCGCCGACATGCCGGACAATGAGAAGTTTATGATTGTTGAGGCATGGAAACATGCAGACTTTCTTTGTAAAGGCTACATCCTAAGTGCTTCGGAGGATGACTTGTACAATGTCTATAGTGTAATGAAAACTTCGAAAGAATTATAGGATGTACTTGAGAAGAAGTATAAGAATGAAGATGCATGCTTGAAAAAGTTTGTGGTTGCTAAGTTTCTAGACTATAAAATGATAGACAACAAAATCGTTGTAACCCAAATTCAAGAGCTTTAACTTATTTTTCACGACCTTATTGTTGAAGGTATGGTAGTGAATGAAGCATTTCAAGTGGCTGCAATGATTGAAAAATTGCCTCCTTCGTGGAGAGATTTCAAAAACTATCTAAAGCACAGGCGCAAAGAAATAAAGTTGGAAGATCTTGTGATTCGTCTCAAGATTGAGGAATACAACAAAACAGCCGAGAAGAAGTCTTGTGAAAATTCAACGATTATGGGAACTAATATCGTTGAGGAGACTGCTTCAAAAAGTAAGAAGAGGAAGAGGTCTTCTGGACGGATTAAGGAGTAGAACAATAAAAAATTCAAGGGCAACTGCTACAATTGCGGAAAAGCTGGTTACAAAGGCCCTGATTGTCGTCTCTCGAAAAAGGATAAGAAAAAGGGACAGGCCAACATAGTGGAGAAGAATGATGACATTGATGATCTGTGTGCAATGCTTTCGGATGCAACCTAATTGGAAATCTGAAGGAGTGGTGGATTGATTCTAGAGCCATACGACATGTTTGTGATGTCAAAGAAGCATTTGCGACTTACTTTACTGCTGGTCCCGAAGAAGAGATTTCCATGGGAAATACTGCAACAACCAAGATTAAGGGTTATGGAAGATATTCCTGAAGATGACTTCCGGCAAAGTGTTAATGCTCAACAACGTTCTTTATGTTCCTACTATTAGAAAAAATTTAGTTTCAACTTCTTTACTTGTTAAGAATGGATTCAAATGTGTATTTATATCTGACAAAGTTTTTGTAAGCAAGAATGAAATGTATGTTGGAAAGGGCTACCTCACAGAGGGCCTTTTCAAACTCAATGTAATGGTTGTTGACAGTATTAATTAAATTTCAGCTTCTTCTTATTTATTTGAGTCAAATAATTTATGGCATATTCGTTTAGGACATGTCAATTACAAAACCTTGCGGAAGTTAATTAATTTAGAAGTATTACCTAAATTCTAGTGTAATAAATCAAAATATCAAATATGTGTTGAATCTAAGTTTGTAAAATATCCTTATAAGTCTATTGAAAGGAATTCAAATCCTTCAGACTTAATTCATACTGGCATTTGTGATATGAAGTCAACACCATCTCGAGGTAGGAAAAAGTATTTTATAACTTTTATTGATAATTGTACTCGATATTGGTATGTTTATTTGCTTAATAGTAAGGATGAAGCAATTGAAACATTTAAGCAACACAAGAATGAAGTGAAGAATCAATTAAATGAAAAGATCAAAATGATTAGAAGTGATAGAGGTGGAGAATATGAATCTTCGTTTGCAGAAATATATTCGGGATATGAAATTATTCATCAAATTACTGCCCCTACACACCTCAATCCAATGGAATTGCGGAAAGAAAAAATCGGACATTAAAGAAAATGATGAATTCTTTATTAATAAGTTCCGGATTACCGTAGAGTTTGTGGGGGAAAACTATCCTTACAATTCGAATACTCAACAGAGTACCCCACAGCAAAACGCAATCTATTCCATATGAAAAATGAAAAGGAAGAAAACCCAACTTGAAATATTTCAAAGTGTGAGGGTGTTTAGCAAAAGTAAAAGTACCTTAACCCAAAAAGGTAAAAATCGGACCAAAAACTATGGATTGTGTTTTCAATGAATATGGTACAAATAGTAAAGCATGTCGGTTTTTGGTTCATAAATCTGATAAATTCCGAAATTCATGCTAATACAATAATCGAATAAGATAATACTGAACTCTTTGAAAGCACCTATCCGTATAAAACTGAATGCGAGTCGTTAAGTGAAAGATCTAAACGACCACGGGAAGAACCAAGGGGAAATACTCCAAGTGAAGAGGATCTAAGGCGTAGCAAACATCAAAGAACATCTACTTCCTATGGACCATATTTTGTGACATTCTTGCTTGAAAATGAGCCTCAAACTTTCAAAGCATTTATGTCATCTACTGATTCATCATTTTGAAAAGAGGCAGTTAATAGTGAGATTCAATCAATATTGGATAAACATACATGGGAATTGGTTGATCTTCCTCCAGGAAATAAGCCTTTAGGTTCGAAATGATCTTTAAACAAAAAATGAAAGCTGATGGCACTATTGACAAATATAAGGCAAGACTTGTTGTCAAAGGTTATAGCCAAAAGGAAGGCCTTGATTACTTTGACACTTACTCGCCAGTAATGAGGATAACCTCTATTAGGATGTTAGTGGCACTGGCGGCCATGTATGGTCTTGAAATCCATCAAATGGATGTTAAAATAGCTTTCATAAATGAAGAATTGGAGGATGCGATTTACATAGAACAACCTGAGGGTTTTGTGATTCCGGGTAAAGAAAAAAAAGTGTACAAACTTGTTAAATCGTTTTATGGACTTAAACAAGCACCCAAACAACGGCATGCCAAATTTGACCAAACAATATTGTCAAGTGGGTTTAAAATCAATGAGTGTGACAAATGTGTTTACATTAAAAACACTCCGGGTCATGAAGTTATTGTTTGTTTATATGTTGAGATAATGAGCAAAAATATGGCAGATATAAATGCTACTAAGCGCATTTTGGCTCACAAATTCGACATGAAAGACTTAGGAGTTGCTGATGTGATATTAGGAATCAGAATTCACAAGACTCCACAAAGTCTAGCATTATCACAGACTCACTACATTGAAAAATTACTTGACAAGTTCAAGTATTTAGATTTCAAGATTGCTAAGACTCCAATTGATGCGAGTTATGCACTCTAAAAGAATGAAGGTGAAAGTGACTGACAACTGGAATATGCAAGAGTATTGAGAAGTTTGATGTATATCATGAATTGTACACGACTAGATATAGCATATGCTATTAGAAAACTGAGTCGGTTTACAAGTAATCCCAGTCAAATACATTGGATGGCAATCAAACAAGTTTTGGGGTATTTGAAACATACCCAAGATTATGCTCTGATTATAATAAATATCCCTCCGTGATCGAGGGACATAGTGATGCAAATTGGATCACTGGATCATCTGAAGTTAAATCCACGAGTGTATATGTTTTCACAATTGGGGTGGAGCAGTGTCTTGGGAATCATCCAAACAAAACGTGCATCGCCCGTTCTACAATGGCATCTGAATTCATAGCTTTAGACAAGGCCGGTAAAGAAGCTGAATGGCTCCGGAATTTCTTGAAAGATATTCCATTTTGGTCCAATCCTTTGGCACCTATATGTATACATTATGATAGTCAAGCGGCAATAGACAGGGCAGGGAGCGTTATGTATAACGGAAAATCTCGTTACATACGACGGAGATACAATACCATTAGACAACTACTCTCTTGTGTTATCACGATTGACTATGTAAATTCAAGAGATAACGTATCGGATCCACTTACAAAAGGCCTATCTAGAGAGACAGTTGAAAGATCATCGAAGGGAATGAGGTTAAGGCCTAGGACAAGTCATCATGGTTGTAACTCTATCTAGCAGACTAGAGATCTCAAGAGCTAGGTTCAAAGAGATCAAACAAAGTTATGAATGAAGGTTTAACATTGTCAAATAACTCAACCCATTCTCGTGATGAAGACAATGTTCAGAAATCAGGGTAAAGCATTAAGACTTTTTGATGAGTCAATTACACGTTTAGAGATCATCTATGTGAGCGTGAAGTGTAAGCCGCTTTAAGGGGAATGAAAGTAAAGGCCATTCTCTAAGCACTCATGACACCAGGCGGTGTTCATGGCTGAAACGAACACAACCGTGAGAACCATAGATGGTTAAGGGGTTGATTGTGCGACTTAAGTTGTCTAGGTATACAACACAGCTCGACGGTTCAAAGATATCAAATCTACTGATTGACCGAGTATATCCGATATAAGTTCACTACGGAAAGTTCAAAGGAAAACCTACTTATCCAGATGCAATTAATCCTTACATGTAAATCACACACTCGTCCGTGCATTCCTTTGTCTTATAACTATTCCCCATTCATGTGAGGGATTGTTAGGATTAAAAGATTGGTGAATGGGAAATGGAGGAAAGAAAATGGAGGGAAAGTGAGCTCTCTTTTGCTTTGGAAAAAGCAAGTGTCCCTCATTGGTGGTGGAAAGAAAAGTGAATGTGCTTATATTAAGAAAGCACTTCTCTTGGTGTTATATGGGTTGGAAAGAAAGTAAGCCCCGAGCCGTCGTCGTCGCTCGCTCGCTCGGCTCGGCTTCGGTCAAAGATTGATTGATTAATCTTTTTGGACAAAATTTCTTTCAATTATTTGATTAATTTACGAAAATGCAACCCGAAATAACCCAAGACCCGTGATGCGACGCGACCCAGTCCGTTTCTTTCCCGGATTATTTTAAATCTTTTTTTCTGGAATATTTCAAACAGGAAACGTTCCCACCTGTTCCAACAGCCATGGCTGTTTCTGAAAGGTTGCAAACCTTTTGAGAAGCAGTGCCAGAAAATTGCTATAAATATGCCTTGATCCCAGAATCTTTCCTTACGAAGTTTTCTGAGCTTCTTCTCCTTCTTCTGCACAATTAAAATTCCAGTGTGGTTTACAGCCTTCGAGTGGTTTGCTGTTTCACCGACGTTTTTGCTACCAACACCTTGGTGAGTTAAATCGTTCGATCCTGGGAGGATAATATTCCAGCATCTCGGGTACTTGAGGGGAATAATTTTCTTAAGGACACACTGTGTATTCAGTGCGCTCGATTTTATTCCAAAACTATATTTCAGATTCAGCTTCACTATTTCGATATTCTGTTGCTCTAATTTTCTTGTTTTCTGTTCCAGAAAATTTATTCATTTCATTTTTTTTATAGTAATACAGAGTGATTAACAGTGTTTACTATATAAACGAAAATATTTATTTCTAATCCTTTTTTTTTTGTTTTTGCATTGTTGAGAAAAAAGATATACTAGGAGTTTAGGTTAAATTATATTTCGTATTTTTTTCTTTCTGATTATTAGTAATTTTTGTATGTTTCAAGTTGAACAGGGATATATATGTCTCAAGTTCTAAATTAGACGTGGAAAAAGTTAAAGTTCTCCAATTTATATCAGTTCTTTCTAATAAATATACTATTTCATAAATTTAGTTTGTTTCATATAATTAGTTTTGATCATCTGTTGGGGATTACTTATCTGATTGTAAACGTATGTTGTGTATGTATCTATTTGGCCTTTGCTCGTAGTTGCTTCATCCATTTCTTTGACATGATTTGATTCAAGTGTTGGAAAGTATATATAGTCGGGCAAAGATGTCTTCTAATTCGCCATCGAAAATATTTACGTTTAGCGGTGACAAAAGTGTATAAAATTTTTATATTCTTTATATATAACATCAACTTATATATATATATATATATATATATATATATATATATATATATATATATATATATAAATATATATTTTTTCATCTATTATTTTGAGAGCTTATAATATCATTTTCGCAATATAGTCACTGATTATTTGCTTCGTTTAGTTCAAGTTTTAAATGTAACTGAACATGCTCTTCCTTTACTTACGATATTAAGGACGGTGATTTTTCTAAAAGAAAATTGAAATTCTTTCACAAGACAAAGAATGAAACGGGCTTAGACGCCGCCTGGATGGTTGACATTTTTTCACTCTTAATTATAAATTTCGAATTTAAATCATGTGAATGGAAAATTTTTTAATAGGAAGTGCTTTCCCTTTAATGGATCTTATATAAAATATCTTAATTCGTCCGATCAATGGGTACCAATACAAAATGATTATATTAAAATTAAGAAACAGTAAAATGTAGACTTAAGAATTAATCTTTCCCTCATGCCCTGTCACCTATGCACATGTGAGATTGTACATGCCACTACTAAAAAACTGTGGAAGAGTACATTCCGAGTTTGCCACCGAATGAGCAAAGCGAGCAACTTCCCCTTTCAGACGAAAAAGCGCAGAAGATATGGTTGAATGTTGTCGGTGGTCCTAAAAAGGGATAGCATACGGTCTTCCAGAGAATTTATTTCAACGCTACAGGGCTGGATTACAAGGTATAGGGACTTTCGTCCAGGGCGAGGCAATTGATAGGTCGACTCTCTCGTCTATGGAGAAGAAGATCGCAAAGCTGACAGCAGAGCTTGAAGAGACAAAGGCTAGAGAACAAAAGAGAGATAAACAATTTGATACCTTTCAAGTTCAGCTAGAAAAGAGGGACTAACAATTTAATCTCCTTCAAGGTCAACTGACCAATCTTCTTGCTAGTGGTGCTTTCCCCATTCTCCGGTCTCGTGAGCCTTCCCAAGATGTCAATCCTTCTCGTCGTGATACTTCGAACCATGCCGACGATGAAGCTTCTAGTAGTGAAGATGGAGATGATGCAATATAAAACACTCATTGATGGTGTACATTGCTAAACAAAGTCTTGAACTTGTGAATGTTTAGTTGGAATAGTTTTGAATGATGATTGTATTGTTGATAGTGTTTTGTTATTGAACATTTGTATTGTTGTTGTTGTGGTTGGCGTGGTTGTTGTGGTTGTTATTAGCATTGTTGTTGTGGTTGGCGTTGTTGTTGTGGTTGTGGTTGTTGTCGTTATTAGCGTTGCTGTTGTAGTTGTTATTAGCGTTTTTGTTGTGGTTGTTATAAGCGTTGTTGTTGTGGTCGTTGTTGGTTAATTGTGGTTAAATGGCAGCAATGTAATGCTGCCATTATAAGATGGTTATTGGTTGTAATTGGAAGTGTAGCTTAAAAGCATGCATATTTTGCCAGGTTTTTACCCAGAAAACCGACCGACTTCTGTCGAAATCCTCATATTAAAACTCAGAAATTCATAATTTTCGACTGACTTCGATCGGTAATTTCAATGTACAATCTACAGAAATTTGATATTGCCGACCGAAGTCGGTTGCAAATAACTTTATTTTTTTTTATTTTTTTTAATTATTCCGACCGATTTCAATCAGTCTGTTAAAATTTAAAAAGAAATACAAAATTATCAAATAATTATATTTCCGACGAAAATCGAACGCTATTTTGAAAAATAAATAAAAACTAATCACATATTATCGACCATTTTTGGTCGATATATGTATTTTTGCAGCAAAATTGTCAGTTAAAGTGGTGAACTAAAGGTTGAATTAACATTGCGACTGTCTTCGGTCGCTACACCTTAGCGATCATTATTATTTCGATGAATTAAAATCGATCGGTTTTCCTATATTTTCGACCGATTTCGGTCGATGGTCTTGAACGATTTTTTATAGTTTTTTAGTAGTGTGCAAATATAATTAATATTCCTCCTCCCTCCTCCCTCCTCCCTCCCCCCTCC
>MCJB01049702.1:4788-19699 GCA_002018475.1 Nicotiana obtusifolia
ATTTATGACTTAGGAGTGTGATCGGAATTGGTTTTGGAGGTCCCGTGTAGAATTAGGCTTGAATTGGTGAAGTTAGTATTTTGGCGATTTCCGGTTGTTAGGCTAGATTTTGATCCGAGGGTCGGAATGGAATTTCGAGAGTTGCTATAGCTTCGTATGGTGATTTTGGACTTAGGCGTATGTCCGGATTTGAAATTGGAAGTCCGTAGGACAATTCAACGCATTTTGGCGAATGTTGGAAAATAGAAGACTTTTGGAAAGTTTGACCAAGGGGTTGACTTTTTGATATCGGGGTCGGAATCCAGTTTTGAAAAAGTTCATAGGTCCGTTATGTCATTTATGACTTGTGTGCAAAATTTGAGGTCAATCGGACTCGATTTGATAGGTTTCGGCATCGAATGTAAAATTTGGAATTTATTAGTTTCATTAGGCTTGAATTGGGGTATGATTCGTGTTTTTAACATTGTTGGATGTGATTTAAGGGCTCGACTAAGTCCGTAATATGTTTTAGGACTTGTTGGTATATCCGGACGGGGTCCCGAATGGCTCGGGTGAGTTTTGGGTGGTTAAACGGACTATTTCATCTTTGGAAAAGATGAAAAAATCTGCAGAAAATTGAAGAAAATTTCAGAAAAAACTGATGCGTGTAGTCCCATTTGGAAGCTCATATCTTACAATCTATAAGGAACCAGAAAAATTGCAAAACATGAAAGGATTAGTCCTTTGAATCTAGTTTCTAGAATGATAAAGCATTCATTATTTGGACATATATACAGAAGGTTACGAAAGGTCGAAGTTGGCTGGTGGAGCAGTTTTGACAGAACTTCTCGATGCACTTTAGAAACTCATATCTCGGAATATATAAAGAGTTATGTACTGTAAAACCTATCAAATGGAAGATCTTCGAGTCTAGTTTCTAAATCTTCAAACCGTTGCTCATTTAGATATTTCCGAAAGGAGTTATGAGCGTCTTAATAGAAGGTGTACAGCAAGGGAATAATGATAAGAGGATGTACAACCTGCACAGCGCAAGTACAACTCCATGAATCCTGGGCAGAATGTTTTAAGCCCTATTTTGTCCGTTTTTGGGTATAGTTTCACCCATAGTTGTTCATTTTTGGAGATTCTTGAAAGAAATTAACGAGGGATTCAAGGAGAATCGATTGGAGGTAAGAATTTTGGACCTAAAACTCGTTTATATTGTTAAATCCACCTAGAAAATCATTGAAGTCTTGCTAAAAATGGAAGAATTAGGGCTTGGGATTTTGAAATTTTAATTGGGTATTTGGAGGACCATTTGGGGCCGGATTTGAGAACTTTTGATATGTACGAACTCGTGGGGAGATAAGGAACCCGTTGATGTGAAAATTTTTGAACTTCGAGAAGTGGGCCCGGGGCTCGGGTTTTGCTAATTTCGGGATTTCTTGGTATTTTTAATTGTTTTTGCTTGGGTTTTGTTCCCTCAACATATTGTGACATATTTGTTCTGAATTTGGTTAGATTTGACGCACGTGAAGGCCAATTTGAAAGGCAAAGGCGTCGTGGGCTAAGGATTTAGCCGGTTTGAGGTGAGTAATGTTTGTAAATGATGTTCTGTGGGTTTGAAACCCCGGATTGCACATTGTAATGCTGTATTGAGTTGAGGCACATGCTCGATGATGAGCATGGGGTCGTTTACTACTGGGGATTGGGGCTTTGTCCATCCCGATTTATGATTTTATTACATATTTGATTGAAACCTGTTTGATATCATCATGATTTAGGCTGCTTGCCATATTTTGGGCTTCTTGCTGGTTATGTGAACCCTTCAGGGGTATTTATCATTGTTTACTGAAATCATATTTGGGCTTCGTACCGGTTATGTAAACCCTTCAGGGGTATTTGTCACTGATTTGAATCATTATTTGAACTCAGTTTTGAAAATTAAATGATGTTTTCAAATGATTTTTTTTAATGGATCGGGTGGCACGCCGCCACGAGATTTGATTTTAATGGATCGAGTGGCACGCCGCCACGGGATTCGATTTTAATGGATCGGGTGGCAGGCCGCCACGGGATTTGATTTTAATGGATCGGGTGGCACGCCGCCACGGGATTTGATTTTGATGGATCAGGTGGCACGCTGCCACGAGACGTAATGTGCATGGATCGGGTGACACGCCGTCACAGGTCATGGCTAGGGTTGGCTAGCATGACTAGCACTGCATTGNATAGTCATGAGTTGCATTGCATTTAATTGCATTGCATTGCATTGCATTTTTGGTTGTGTTGGTGTTGTTTTCGTTTACTTCATGTTATCTATTTGAGATGTTACATGTTATTACTGTTCCATCGTGGATTTCTCTTAAGTCTTATGTGTTTCTTACTTTCAGTTATTATTTATATGTATTACTCACTGAGTTGGAAGTACTCACATTACTCCCTGCACCATGTGTGCAGATTCAGGCATTATCGGTTCCGCTCCGAGACACTGATTACTACTGTCAAAGCGGCAATTCTGAGATTACGAGGTAGCTGTTGGCGTCCGCAGCCCCGTATCTCTTTTATCTTGTTATTTCCAGTATCTTCGAACAATTGTGCCAAGATATTGTATTAGTAATCTTATTATTAGGATTTTCATTAGTTTCTCATGACTTTGTGACACCCCGGTTCGGGCTGTAGTCGGAATGGTTCACTGTATTTTGTCGCAAATTGCTGTTATTAAATCGTACTTATATTATTTTTGTATTGTTTAACTGTTTGAATGAAGTTTAGTTGAATTGGCTGGCCTTGTCCTCATGAGAGGCGTCATCACGATCATGGTTGGGATTTTGGGTCGTGACAAGTATTTAGTTGTCTTCTTGCTTCGTTATCAATGGTTATCAATCCCAATCGTAATTGATTCTTCCTTCAATAAAAGATGATTTGGTTCTTTTTGAATACTTGGTTATCAATCCCAATGGTAATAGTAGTTCATTTAATAAGAGAAATATTTCAATCATTAGATTAAAATGCAATTTGTGCAAATTGCATGATAGAATTAAAAAGATATCGCAGATGACATAAATGAATATGTTGATCAACTAATAAAAGATTTATTGCAAAATTCTATAGCAAAACAAAATATTTTTCTATTTTTTATTCAGCAGAAAATGATACCAATAATTACTACCAAGAAGAATACTTAAACACTTTAATACCAAATGACCTTCTACCATATATATTTGTTGTCAAGTTTATTATTTTTTACGTATTTCAGCGTCACCGTATGTATAATAGACTAAGTTAAAATTGATCTTCCATTGTATATAGGTTGATTTTTAAGAAAAATATGCCGTCATGCTACTGAAAAACTTAGATACGCCGAATAGCTTATGTAATAGCACATAGATTGTATATAGATGTTTTGACAATAACGTCTTACATGCAAAAATTATGATTCTGGTCATTGTGTTTCTAAGTATATTCTTATCCCTGAATTCAACTTTCGTCTTTCAAAACTAAGGAATATCCTTTAAAGTTGTGTGAAAATAATTTTTAGTATGTTTTTGTTTTGTAAATATAATAAATAAAGAACAAGGACAAGTATCCTAAATATTGGACTATATTTACCGCAATATATTTTCTTGCACGAACAACTGTATGTTGCACTTTCAAGAGGGATATCAAGATCGACAACAAGAGTTCTGGTTAAGGTAGAGCAACCAAAGTATTAGGAGGAAACATACAAAAACATTAAATGCTTTTAAACTATAACTACATAATTATCTAACTAACATGACAAAATTGATAATTTGTGTAAGTTTTGATGATGTCCTTTTGTTTTAAATTCATGTATTATGCTAATGTAATAATATTTTTTGGCATTTAGATGATTGTTGTATTATTATACATAAAATTTCTCTCATTAATTAAATTTTTTTGTTCCTTCATATAAATAAATGTTTAAATCATCACGTGCCATTATTAACCTGCAATGCACGTTCATAGATAATAGTTAACTAACAATTTACAACACTTTCCCTTGGATGTTCAAAAATAGATAATATGCCTCGTTAAAACCTTACCAACAAATAATCTTGTAGGAAAAACACTTTATGAAGGAAAAAAATACACACATCTGTAATACGCTTTGTCTGCTACCTCGTTAAAAACCTTGCCAGAAAATCCTAGTGGAACAAACCTAGGCAAAGGGAAAAAGAGTACAACGCGTATCGTACTCCCTCTCATGAAAATATCACTTTATTTCTCATAGATGGTGAATTCTAATCTTTTGTTTCAACTATTGAGGTTGGCAATGCCTTAGTAAACAAATCATCCAAATTATCACATGAACGAATATGTTGAACATTAATTTCACCATTCTGTTGAAGATCGTGCGTGAAAAAGAACTTTAGTGAAATGTACTTTGTTCTGTCTCCTTTGATATATCCTCCTTTCAGTTGAGCAATGCAAGCAGCATTGTCTTCATATGGTGTAATTGGATTATCCTTTTTCATAGGAAAACCACATATTTCCTGAATATGTTGAGTCATTGATCTCAGTACATTCCTGACTTGCTTCATGGATTGCTACTATCTCAACATGATTTGAAGAAGTAGCAGCTATTGTTTGTTTCATTTCACGCCATGATATAGTTGTACCTCCATATGTAAACAAATAGCCTATTTGAGATTAGGCTTTATGTGGATTAGACAAATAACCTGCATCTGCATAACCGATCATTTCTTACTTGGATTTATTAGAATAAAAATAATCTCATCTCTATAGTTCACCGAAGATATCTAAATATATGTTTAACACCATTGCAATGTCAACTTGTTAGGGAGGAGTTGATCTTGCTAATAAGTTTACTGCAAAAGAAATATTTGGTCGGGTATTATTAGTAAGATACATTACTGCCCCAACTGCACTAAGATATGGAATTCATCACCAACGAACTCTTCATTATTTTCTTGAAGCCGAAATAGGTCTTTATTTATGTCAAGCGATCTCACAACCATAGGGGTACTCAATGGATGTATTCTATCCATGTAAAATTGCTTTAAAACCTTTTCAGTGTATGTTGATTGATGGAAAAAAAAAATTATTTGTCACATGCTCAATTTGTAGTCTAAGACAAAATTTTATCTTACCAAGATCTTTCATTTCAAATTCTTTCTTCAAACATTCTACATCCTTTGGAATCTCTTTAGAAATACCAATGATATTCAAATCATCAACATACACATCTATGATGACAAATTCAGATCCAGTCCTCTTAATAAAGAAACAAGGTCAAATTGGATAATTTTTATACCCTTCCTTTAGCAAATACTCGCTAAGGCGATTGTACCACATCTGCTGTGATTTCTTCAATCTGTATAAGAATCTCTGAAGCTTTATTGAACAAGTTTCCCTGGAACCTTTATATGCTTCAGGAACTTTAAATCCTTCAGGGATTTTCATAAAAATTTTATTATCTAATGAGCCATAAATAAGCTATGACAATTTCTATCAATCACATGTTAAGATTTTCATGAACTGCTGGATTTATTAGATACCTGAAGGTAATTATATCTATCACAGGAGAATATGTCTTCATATAATCAATATCAGGCCTTTGCAAAAACCCCTGTGCCACAAGACGTGCTTTATATCTTACGACTTTACCTTTCTTCTTTTGTTTTCGTACAAAAACTCATTTGTATCTCATTGGCTAGACACCTTCAGGTATTCGGACTATTGGTCCAAAAACTTCACATTTTTCAAGTGAAGCCAATTCTGCTTGAATGCGTCTTTCCATTTTGGCCAATCATTTCTCTGTATACATTCATCGACAGATTTTGGCTCAAGATTCTTATCTTGTTGCATTACTTCAATTGTAACATTATATGCAAAATTGTTATCAACAATAACATTATTTCGATTTTATTATTTCCCGTGGACACATAACTTATTGAGCTCTCTTCATTTTCATCACTTCTAGGTACTTGAACCTTCAGTGAGGTGTAACAACCCGACCGGTCGTTTTACTTTCTAGATTCTCATTCCCCTATTTAAGACTTTTCGTATGTACTTTTACTGTTTTATGACTTGCGGCGATGTTTGGTTTGATTTTGGAAGGGTCTGGGTTCGAAACACTTAGTTCTATAATAGTGGCAAGTTTTACTTGAGTCAACATTTTGAGTAAAAGACCTCGGAATCGAAATTTGAAGGTTCCAATAGGTTCATAAGACAATTTTGGACTTGGGTGTATGTTCGGATCGAGTTTCGGGTGATCCGGGAATATTTCGGTACTTATTGATGAAAGTTGGTGCCTTGAAGGTTTTAGAGCTTCCTAAATTTGGTTTGAAGTACACTTTGGTGTTATCGATGCCCGTTTGAGATTTCAAGCCTAGGAATAGGTTCATATTGTGATTTGCGACTTGTGCATAAAATTTAGCGTCATTCCGAGTAGTCTAAGTATGATTCGTCGCGTTCGGAGCTAGTTAAAGAAGTTTGAAGTCAAAAGTTGATTAATTTGATTTGAGATGCGATTCTTGGTTTCAATGTTGTTTTATGTGTTCCAAGACTTCGAGCAGGTCCGGATTATGTTTATTAACTTGTTGGTGTATTTGGATGGGGTCCGGGGTGGCTCGGGTGTGCTTTGGACCACCCGGAGCTAAGTCAAAGTAGCAGATTTTGCTAGTACTGGTTTCCACCCTTCTTCGCGATCGCGAAGGCAAAAGCTTCCAATGCCCAAAAAATCCCCTACGTGAATGCGGCCTAGTCCTCTCAATCGCGATGGCAGCCCGGCCAACGTGACCCTCCGTTCGCGAACGCTAAGGGCAATGATATGCTGACCCCCAAACCCAGTTCCTTCTATGCGAACATGGGACTTCCATCCCAAACGCAAAGGCCACTAGTCTCAAGCCTTCGCGAATGCATCCTCACAATCGCGAACGTGAAGCATACAAACACCTCAGTCCTAAATCCTTCATCACGAACATGGGAGACCTTCAGCGTTGGCAAACTCACTGGCATAAACTTTTTAAAAAATCGTGATTATGCTCATTTTCTCATTTTTACACCTTGCTTGGATGATTTTGGAGCGTTTGGAGAGGAATTTTTCATCTAGTATTTTAAGGTAAGTCATTTCTACCCAATATGAGTTTAATACATTGTTTATGAGTAGATTTTAACATAAATTATGGAAATTATGGGATTATGTTGAAAAACCTAAGGTTTGGTAAAAATGGGATAAGACCACGAAATTAATTATGGAATGGAGTATAAATTATATATTTGAGTTCGTAAGGTCATGGGTAACATTTATCTACGAAAATTTCTGGAATCCGGGCACGTGGGTCTGGGGATGACTTTTATGAACTTTCCGAACTGGGTTAGAAAATTACTCTAATAGATAAATTATGAATTTTTGAGTGTATATTGATTAGTTTGTACGACTTTTGACTAGTTTCGGGTTGCTCGGCATTATTTTGAGGCTAGTAGTGTGGTTTGAGAGCCGAATAGAGGACTTGGGAGCAAAGGTAAGTCTATTGCCTAATCTTGTAAGAAGGAATTATCTCTGTAGGTGCTTGAATGCTTATATTCTACTAGTTGTGGGTACTACGTATGCACGAGGTAACGAGAGTCCGTACATAGCTAAAAGCATATTTATGTCCCGGTAGACTTAGGACTTTATCATGCAATATTGTATTAATTGAACTTAACTTGTCAGTTTAATTACTTAAATTTATAATCGAAATTTGATTAGGGATTATGTTAGGCCGAGCTTCATTACCTTGAGTTTTGGCGGTATACTCGATCGTTGGTAAATATTATGCTTTCTTTATATGCCCACCCTTGTGTTGTAGCTGTTTGACCCGTAGTCCGAAGAGTTTCTCTATTCCTGTGGATTGGGCTATACGCCTTGGCAGTATATTTGAGATGCATCCATGGATCGGGCTGTGCGACCTTGGTAGTGTATGTACACGAATATTATGGATCGGGTCATATGATCTCGGCATAACTCGTGTGTAGTATCGCTAGGAGTCAGAATATACATGATATTTCCTTCTTGAATTGATATTTGATATTTACTTGATGGTTCTTATTTGTTGAGCTAGCACATGATATTTGGGAATTTCAAACTGTCATTATGTTAAAGGATCATGTATTTATCGTTTCTTATTCCATTGTTGTTCTTATTTCATGCCTATTTATAATTCTTGTACATTATTTATTAACCACTAGTAAGTGTCGATGTTGACCCCTCGTCATTACTTATTCGAGGTTAGACTAGATACTTACTGGTATGCATTGACTTACGTATTCATGCTACGTTTATGCAATAATTGTGCAAGTACTGAGGCAAGTACATCTGTTGGCTATTCAGGCGCGTGGTCTCGTCCAATTTCACACCTCAAATCAAGGTTATGAAACGATCGATAGTAATAATAGTACCCAACAGGAGTCGAGATCGATTTCCACAGGGAGCTATATATGGGAGTTAGGAGTATATATTGTAATATGTGAGTTTGACTATCTTAATTTACACTTCCACAAATTTGGGTTGCTTCAATGTCTGTTTTTAACTAAGATTGCAAAGTTAAGAAATGAAACTAAGAAATTATTTTTGTTATTTTTCAAGTTTTATAAAAAGCCTAGGGTTATGACCATCACCTAGGTGTTTGCCTCATGGGATATAAACCTTAATGCTTGTTTTGTTGATCGGGGTGTAATATAGCTATCAACTCTCAATTACCCACTCAATATCTCTCGGTCAGAGAGTGATTTTGCCCAGTTTGGCTTTCTCAAGACCAAAAGGGTATTGCACAAAACAGTTGATAAAAGCTCAAGTCGGGTTATTACTATCTCTAGGTTGAACCCTTTAATTGGGATTAGCAATTTCTCAGTTGACCCAACTTCTTGTTACCCAAGTTTTCCTAGACTAAGCCTCTCTTTCTCAAGTAGAGACTAAGTCAGATAGGCATGAACTAATGTTTGCAACCATTTATTCCACAAATTAAAGCATGAACAAGGCTAAATAATAAACATCCAACAATAAACAAGCATTAAATTAAACACCCATAAAGTTCACACACTAGGGTTAGGTTACAACCCTAGTAAAAATCTAGCTACTCACACTTGAAATTGAAGAAATAGAAGAAGAAATGATAATGAAACTCATATTGTGAAATCAAAATGATAAAATCAATGTTAAAATATCCCAAAATATGAAAAACTACTAAAAGAAGTAAAGAGAAACGGCTATGATAGTTGCTAATGTCAAAAGTTTTGACCTAATTTCATGAAACTCTTCTATTTATATAAATAATTTCAGAAAATTCCACGTGCAGTCCGAAATGTTTCTTAAACTTGTCAGGAACTGGAGATCTGCGACCGCATAATTCTGATCTACAGTCGGGAGGCGTTCTTTCTGCGGTCCGCAGATCTGTAACTGCAGTCGCAACTTGGTTCTGCGGTCCGCACTTTTACTTCTGTGGCCGCACAATTCTTGTGCAGTCCACACTTTTGAGGGACTTGGAACTTGGGAATTTTGCAAATTCTCTGAACATTGTTCCTAGCCCAGCTTTTGTGACCGCACAATTCATGTGCGGTCCGCACTTTGCACAAAAGTCTGCTGGACTTTCCTTCATCATCTGCGGCCGTAGATGAAATTCTGCGGTACGCACTTTGTAAGCTTCTGTGCCTTTTATTTCCTTGAGTTTAGATTACTCCTTTTTGAGTCGGATTTCATCTCGGGGTTTCATCTTCTAACATTCCTGTAGTTTAGCACATTTCATCAATTTCGGGAACACAATTCAATGCTTTTAGACTAAACAAAAGCTAAAAAGTGCTAATAACTTGTCAGAATCCCCACTTATCGGTGCGCATCCCCGTTATCTAATGACTTAGTGGTGAACTTTTCTCCATGCTCAAATCTGCAGCACCCGAAGTCTCCTTCTTGTTGCATTTACTATATTTGTCTATTTTATTCCAGACTTTAGTTATAGTGGATTGTATATTCTATTAGATTGCTCGTGCACTTGTGACACCGAATTTTAAGAAGTCATAGTAGATGATCATGGTTGTACCTGATATTATCATCATTTTGTTTCATGTTTCATTAACACTTTATATCTTTATGGCTTCATGCACTTAATTTCGTTTGTTTAATAAGACCCATGATTTCAAAAGTAATAGCATAAATGATTAAGTTGACAGTTCACCGTTGGCTTGCCTAGCTGTGACGTTGGGCACTATCACGACCTATTATGGAAATTGGGTCGTGACATGAGGTCTTATCAATTGTTATGTCTTGATGCTCTTCTTGAGCAATTGCCTCCACGCTATGATCAGCTTGATCATTTGCTCCTTTCCTTTTTCGAGGATTCTTATCCTTGTAACCAATAGATCTACCATGTTTAAGGCGTGACCTAGACGCATTTGCATTATCATACTGTCCAACTGGGACATTAACTCGTATTGGAGCATTTATAGCTAGAATATGCGATTTAGTAACTCTTGGAAGGTTAGTAAATGCATCTGGCAGTTGATTTGCAAATTTTTTGCAAATAAATTATCTTTTGATCTTCTTGTTCACATTAATTTGTACAAGGATCTAAATGAGATAGAGATAATGGATTCCAATCTATCTCTTTGTTCAGCTGTTTATTTTCTCCCCCTAATGTTGGAAAAATTGATTCATCAAAATAACAATCAACAAATTTGGCTGTAAAAAAATATCCTGTCATAGGATCCAGATATTTAATAATTAAAGGAGATTCATAACTAACATATATTCCCAATCTTCCTATAGGCCCCATCTTTGTATGTTATAGTGGAGCAATTAGACATATTGCATATCCAAAATTCATAGATGAAAATATTTGGCTTCTGACCAAAATCCAACTGTAATGGAGAAACTTTATGATAACTGATTGGCCTTATACGCACAAGTGTTGCTGTATGCAAAAAAGCATGCCCCCACACTGAAAGGTAGGGGTGGGCGTTCGGGCAGTTCGGATTAGATCTGAAAATTTTGAATTTTAGTTTTTGGATTGAAAAAATGATAATCCAAATCCAATCCAAATAAGCTCAGGTTGGACCGAATTTTCTAAGTTAGATATTATGGATTTCGATTTTGATCTTATAAGTTGAGATGTCTCTTCATTTTACAAAAATAAATATCCAAATGAAGTACTCATATTAATTACCTGAAAAGTTACTCGTTCTCCCCGCAATTATCCAATAAAGTATTTAAGTAATGAAATTATTATCAAGAAAATGCAATGGAGACATTAGTATGATTGGTGCAATACTAAACTATATCCAAATAGAAAGTAGTCTGATAGTAACTTAGTAATGAATATTAAATGGATAAGGTATTAAACATAATACTATTGGAATATGGATAATGAACTAAATATAAAGTATAAAAACTTTTGGATTTTCGAAATCCAAAAAACTTTGAAAATTAAATCCAAAGTTCAATCCGTAATCCGAAAATTCAAACCCAAAAATCCAAAAAATTTGGATTTCGGTTTGAATTTCGGGTTTGCCCAAACTATGCCTATCCCTATTGAAAAGGAATGTTTCGTCCTCATTAGCAATGGTCTAGCTATTAATTGGAGGTGTTTAATCAACGAATCTACTAGACCATTTTGAGTATGAACATGAGCAACTGGAAGGCGACAAGTTAAACTTTTATGCACACATAGTTCTAATGTGACACTTGAGCATCAAGAGTTGATTTTATTCATCAAGAAAGCTCGCTCTTTCATGTAGGTCATCGTGGATCCTAACTCCTCCTCCTCTACTCTCAGTCCTATCTCACTTAAGAATTTTAGCACTCAATCAAAACAAAGATTTGCGAAAGATTCACTCATCTCTCCCAAGAGAATGTCGCAAGTACGACTTTAAGTTCCATAGGCTTGCCCCTCATGTAGATCACCACTAATGTAAGCTCACTCAGCTTGAAATCACGTAGGGCTTTTTCGGAATTTAGTGAAGGCTTTTGGACTAAGGTTGAATATGTTATGGTAGAGCCGGTTCATCATTCCTTAAGCACTCTATTTTTTTGTTCTCGGCTCATGCCTTGCCAATTCTTTGAGGCACTTTCTTTTTCTTGAGGAACTAGAGAGACTTAGCATCACTCTTTCTTTATCGTGACATTCATTTTCTCCCTCTTTGATTTCTCCATGCTTTGTATCATTACTTTTCTTCGCATCCCTTCAACTCTTCAACTTATTCACTTTCTTTTGCATTATTCTTTTTGTTCTTCCCTTTCTTGCCTTTCCATCTCATCATTTCTTTTCTCTTTTTATGGCTTGATACCCCGTTCAATCTCCTCGTCTCTCCCCAAACTTACAATACAATTGTATCACAGGAGTGTTAAGGAAAGCTCGGTTGCCAAGAGAGGGTCACGACAAAACATCTAAACCCTTCTGACATGGTTATCAAATGAGAAAGGCTTGAGGCTCAAATGGGTTGACTAGGGATAACAACATTGGTGGGCAATGGAAAAATTTAAGCGAGTCAAGGAAACCTATAATCACTTCTCAAGCCAAGCAAAACTTAAGATTTCGCCTTGAAACACATTCGAGGTAAATTCTAGACCATTCGCACGGGTACTTGGACTTGCAACAAAAACATCTCACCTCTCACGCAACTGGATTGTTAAAGAGGATAGAGTCGAGGGCCCATAACGACCACATTCAAGATTGAAAATCACTATGGTTCGATTAAACCACTCGATGACTGCCTAAGTCAACACAAGAGTCACAAAGTCACTAACTAGAGCTATTTCTTTCCAACAACCTTGTTTCTAACCATAAGCACGTAGGTAAGTGCGGTGGTCCCAAGTGAAGCATGTTTGGCTCTTCGAACATGACTTAATTAGGTCTTTTTATTCATTACTACTACTATTATTACCTAAACACCAAAATGGACTTAGTCCTTTAAGAAGGTTGTCACGCCATCCATCGTTGGGAAGAGTCACCTGGTTCATACAAAAACTACCTTTGGAACGAACCGTGGCATTAAGAAAACCAAAGGCCTATTATCTACTAAAACACAAAAAGAGGCTATTAAATCAGAAAGAAGCTACTAATTCAAAAGAACCTAGTACACTAACTAATAAGAGAACACATGTAAAGAAGCTACAATGCAAAAACTAATCATTAGCATAACGAATATACATAATGAAAGAAGATATATACATAATGAGAGAGGAAACGAGAGAATATATATAATAAGAAAAAAGAAGAAAATACAATCAGTTATTACAAACCAATTGTTTTAGAATCATCAAAATATATCAAATAAACTCCACCCCCTACCCCCCTCCCCCCCGAATTAGAATAAGCATTGTCCCCAATGCTTAACAAAATAAGAGTAAAGGAAGGGTAAGAGTGAAGAAAACTCCCTATAGATCCTTGGCCATCTCTATGTCCACAGCAGTGTCACCGACCTCAGCCTCATGCAACTGGATCTCATCATCCTTAACTCCGAGAGTGGCTAGGTTGGTAAACATCTTAAGAACTACCTCGGTAGTGTCAGTAGCAATGTCTAGCTCCTCAGACTGGCCAGCTGGTGCTGTATGTCCTGTAAAATTTGGGCCTGGATAGTGCGGGTTAATCAACATGTCAAATGGAATGTCTCTGACTGCTGCAAGCTTGGTAACTTGTCTCGGGAGCTTGTCCACTGACTTCTTGGAGGCCTGGGACTTCAGCATCTTCTTCACTTCCTTGCCCAGCTCTTCTATCACTGACCCATGCTGCACCAAAGTGGTCATGATTGTGTTCTGATTCTCCAAGAGCTTCTTCAGAGTTTCTTCAACTATAGGGGGGGGGGGATCTGGGGTGCCGGAATAGAGGGTTGTGCTGCAATATTACTAGATATGTCAGACAGCTTTGCAGTAGCTATCTACATCTAGTTGTTGAGGCTCGCTAGTGTCTGGGAGACTTGCAGCGCAGATAGCAGAGCAGTGGGCATCATCACCAGCTTCAAAACTGAGGTGAAACCTGAGTGGGGGCCGCTGGAGGCACTGAGGCTGGAGGTAGGGGCATAGCTGTTGCACTGGCTGAAGGCTCTGCTGAAGTGGATGGCATGTCGACTGTCTATGCAGCTACCACCGATGGCTCATCAGGCTGGCCTATGGTGGTAGACGGCTGACCCTTTTTCTTAGGGTTGTGTGCATCCATCAACGAATACCATGAGAAGGGCTTCTTCACCCGTACCTTCGTATCAAAATCTCTCGGCTCCACCCATGCATCCGTAAGATACTCAGTAATGACGTTCGAATACGGGTAGGAGGTATCAGCTTGCCTGGCGACCCCGGATATGTTGGCCGACACAACGGCACCCACATTGATCTGGTACCCCGCCATGATGGAAGCGACTAGAACTGCCCGCGGGATAGAAAGATTTATCTCATTCTGACACGGGTCAAGTCGGTTACATACAAAGTTCTGCCACCCCTTCGCCTCAAAACTCAGGGTATTTCTATGACTAGACACTCCTGCTGTAATCCATGGTGGTGGTGGCCCAGGAGCTACCAGAATCTTAGTGAGCCAAGAGCGAGCTGCATCCCCCATTGCCAACTTCTCCAAATACTGTGTGGGCTCAACATCATCAAACCCCAAGTAGGTGTTCAATATGTGCTGGTCAAAACGCACTTTCAGGTTCCTCGCTTTCGTTACCTTTGTCCCTTTCTTGATGTGTGCCACATTAGCGTAGAACTCTCGGACAAGGTATTCCTTCGCGTCCACCATGCTCTGGGTGAACCACATTCACCCCTTTCGCTCTCAGAACTGCCTCAGACTGCTAGATTATACTGAGCGACCTTACCGACCACCACCCATGGGAGCTAGTGAAGGTAGCTAGACTGACGAACCGGTCCTCCTAGACCTCTTTCTTCTTTGACCGCTCAAGGCCGGCAACTGTAGTATCCCCCCCCCCCCCC
>MCJB01049702.1:19719-45751 GCA_002018475.1 Nicotiana obtusifolia
GGCCATCATCTGGGATGTCATTGACTGTAGTTGTTGGTGCCTTAGGGACAGGTGTAAAGGAGGGCTTGGAAGCCTTATTAGCACTTTCTGAACCCTCGGAGTTGCTATATGATGTGGAAGGCTCATCCCAGAGTTGATACCTTCCTGATGGCTTTGATTAGACAGTCGGCAGCTCTTGAACCGAGTTGCCCTCCGATGCTTCCCTAGACGGGAAATAAGAACTGGATTCGAAGGGCTCTGCATTTATCCCTTGATCGATTGTAGCCTTCTTTGAGATTATATTTTGGAGGGCGAGGGGTAAAGCACTTTTGCCTCGACCCCTGGAACATTTACCCCTCCCTTTTGAAGTATCACCTTGCCTCGAGATCCAACCATTTTCTGTACCAAGCAAAAACAAGTGTCAGTTGCAATTTAAGTGCAAACATACAAGAACACACCAGAGAGACAGTGAACAACACAGTGTAAAACATGCTTCCAGGGTAGGGGAGTGCGGTCCACAAAATTCTTATTGCAGCCGCAGACTGGGTATTGCGAATAGCAAAATTTAATATTGCGGCCATAGGATTGGATATGCGGTCCGCACAATTGTCAGTGCGACCACAGAATTGATTGCGGTCCGCAGCTCAGATACCACCAATATGCCAACTCTCTGATAACAGAGAATGGGCTGTTTTGCGACAATATTTTTTCTACGGTCCGCACATTTTCCATTCCGGCCGTACATGTGAGTCATTAAATTGACAACTCTCTGATAACAAAGAACTAGTTGTTCTGTGGCCGCGATAGGATTTCTGCGGTCCACACATTTTTCATTGTGGCCTCAGAATCATGCTTGACTAAAGTATCCTAATTTCAACTTTTGCGAACACCACAATTTCTTGTGCGACCGCAGATTTCAACACAATTACGATCAGAGTTCTAGGGTTTGCAATTTTTGCACAAATTTGACACGATGGTAGTGTATAATCATGAAAACCTATTTACCCATTCCCTGTAGAGCAAGTATTATTTGACCCATTACAGTTTTAACCCCACATGGTTGTATAATTGAATTCTACTGATTGGCCTAAAACTAAGAAAAAATTTGTAAATTAAACTAAAAATTGAAAAATTCTACAAGTAATTGAGGCATACCATATTTGAAGTAGTGCAAATGAGTTATCACAGATGTTGAGTGTGTGTGGCAGATGATTTACTAAAAGATTTTAATGTTTTAGACTTGTGAATGCTCAGAGAGGGAAAAAAAATAGCAGTAGCCCTAGGCCTTCTATTTATACTGGACGGTTTTAACTGAGGGAAAGAGAGTTGAGCGTGGCCACAGAATTCCCGTTATGGTCCGCACTCTGTTACCTGGGGGCTCAAAAGCCCTTTTGTGCTGCGGTCCGTAGAATTTTCTGTGCGGTCGCAGAATTTGTTGCGGACCACAAATTTTGTCTTGCGGCCGCACTTTGGCCATTTCTCTGAAAAACCAACTTCAGAGAGTTGTCATTTTTCCCTTTCAAATTGTACGGTCCGTAATGTAATTGTGCGGCTGCAGATCACCTTTTGCTGTAGCAACCAACATTTTGCAGTGCGCAATTCTTTCCACACTTAGCTAATTTTCTGGGTATAATTCCTGTAAAGTATACCCATTCCTGCAACATACTTCAAAACCAGTTAGCACCAAAATAACACCTAACTACAAAAGACGAAAAGAAAAGAAAAAGAAACATGGGTTGCCTCCCAAGAAGCGTCTGATTTAACGTCACGGCATGACGCAGATTACCATCATTTGAAATAAATCACCGCCACAACGTGTCCATCACCAGCTTTTCCCAGATAGTGCTTTACCCGTTGACCATTGACTCGGAATACCCCATCATTTTTGTTCTTCAAGTCCAATGCACCAAAGGGTGTCACACCCACGACTTCAAAAGGGCCACCCTATTTTAACCTTAACTTACCGGGAAACATCCTCAACGGTGAGTTGAACAACAACACAAGATCACCCTCTTTGAACTTTTGGTTCCAAAAGTACTTCTCATGAAGATATTTCATCTTCTCTTTGTATAAGGACGAACTTGTGTATGCATGGTACCAGAACTCATCAAACTCATTCAAATGTGCAGACCCGCAAGTTAGCAGCTGCATCCCAATCAAGATTCAATTTCTTCAAAGCCCACATGGCTTTATATTCAAGCTCTATTGGAAGATGACAAGCTTTTTCGAACACCAACCGGTATGGAGACAATCTGATAGGAGTTTTGAAAGCAGTCTGGTAAGACCATAACACATCATCAAGCTTCTTTGACCAATCTGTTTGGTTAGCATTCACTGTTTTAGACAAGATATTCTTTATCTCTCGGTTGGAGACTTTCACTTGACCGCTAGCTTGTGGATGATAGGGAGTTGTAACTTTATGAGTGACATCATACTTGTTAAGCAAAGTGTCAAAAGCCTTGTTGCAAAAATGCGACCCCTCATCACTTATGATAGCCCGTGGAGCACCAAATCTTGTGAAAATATTCTTCTTCAAGAACGGCACCGCACTTCTTGCTTCATTGTTGGGTAGAGCAATGGCCTCAACCCATTTAGACACATAATCAACCGTGACCAAGATGTAGGTGTTTCCACAAGAACTCACAAAAGGGCCATTAAGTCAATACCCCACACATCAAAGATATCAATCTCCAAAATGGTAGTGAGAGGCATTTCATTCTTATTCGAGATTCCACCGGCCCGTTGACATTCATCACATCTTTTTACAACGTCACTTGCATATTTGTAAAGAGTTGGCCAATAGAAACAGTAACTTAGCACTTTGGCTGTCGTTCTTGCTCCGCCATGGTGACCACCATAAGGCAAAGAATGGCAAGCCTCAAGGATATAACTTTGCTCTTCGTCCAGCACACATCTTTTAGTTACCCCATCTGTGCAATTCTGTAAAAGGTATGGCTCGTCCCAATAATGATCTTGAATATCTCATTTGAGCTTCTTCCTTTGATTTGAAGAGAACTCGTCCGGGATGATTCCACACAAAAGGAAGTTTGCTAGATCCGTGAACCATGGCACCTCCTTCATTGAAATAGCCAAGAGTTGCTCATCGAGGAAGGAGTCATTGATTTCAAGGCCATCATGCAGTCTCTCCTCCTCCTCCAAACGAGACAAGTGGTCTGCCACTTGATTTTCACTCCCTTTTCGATCTTGGATGTCAATATCAAACTCTTGCAAGAATAGAACCTATCTCATCAACCGAGCTTTGGAATCTTTCTTGCTCATAAGATAGCGAAGTGCCGCATGATCCATATGAACAATAACCTTTGCACCAATCAAGTACGGGCGGAACTTCTCAATAGCAAACACAATAGCAAGGAGCTCTTTCTCCATAACGGTGTAGTTGACTTGGGCATCATTCATGGTCTTACTAGCATAGTAGACCAGATGAAAATTTTTGTTGATTCGTTACCACAAAACTGCTCCAACCGCTACATCACTAGCATCACACATGAGCTCAAAAGGGATACTCCAATTAGGATCGGTGATAATGGGAGTGGTTGTAAACTTGAACTTTAGCAATTCAAAAGCTCTCATGCACTCATCATTGAAGTGAAATTTAGAATCTTTCTCTATGACCTTGCACAATGGGTTCACCACTTTAGAAAAATCCTTGATGAAACGCCGGTAGAACCCCGCGTGACCTAAGAAACTTCGCACGCCTTTCACCGAAATTGGAGGTGCAAGTTTAGAAGTCACCTCAATATTTGCCTTGTCGACCTCTATTCCATTCTTTGAAATTTTGTGGCCAAGGACAATGCCTTCCTCGACCATGAAATTGGCATTTCTCCCAATTTAGCACCAAGTTCGTTTCTTCACACATTGCCAACACTTTATCAATTTTCCAATCAATCATCAAAGGAATCCCCGACCATCGAGAAGTCATCCATGAAGACTTCAAGATAGTCCTCGACCATATCCGTAAAGATCGCCATCATACACCTTTAAAAAGTTGCCGGTGCATTACATAAGCCAAACGACATCCGCTTGAAAGCGAAAGTGCCATAGGACATGGGAAAGTTGTTTTCTCTTGATTTCCTGAGCAATAAGGATTTGGTTGTAGCCCGAATATCCATCTGGAAAGTAATAGAAAGCATGGCCGGCCAACCTATCAAGCATTTGGTCAAGGAAGGGAAGTGGAAAATGATCCTTCCTCGTGACTTTGTTTAGCTTGCCATAGTCCATACACACTTTCCACCCGGTCACCGTTCTTGTGGGAATCAACTCATTCTTGCCATTGGTGACCACCATCATGCCCCCTTTTTTGGGACATATTGCACCACAAACGTCCACAAACTATCAGAAATGGGGTAGACAACCCCAGCATCCAACCACATGATAATCTCCTTTTTTACCACATTTTGCATAGCTTCGTTGAGTCTACTTTGATGTTCAATAAATAGTTTGGCATCCTTCTCCAAGTTAATCTTGTGCATGCAAAATGCAAGGCTTATTCCCTGAATATCCGCCAAAGTCCACCCAATAGCCTTCTTATTCTTGTGGAGCACTGCCAATGTAGAGTCAACCTGCACGTTAGTCAAACAAGAGGAAAGAATAACCGGTAAAGTAGAACAAGGTCCAAGAAATTCATACCGAAGATGTGGAGGAAATGGCTTCAACTCCAAGGTAGGAGGCTCTTCAATTGAAGGCTTTGTAGGAGGAGTTTTTCTATTTTCAAGATCCAAGGAAAGTTTCCAGGGCGCATAGTTGTACGACCTCATTCCTTGCAAAGAATTCATACATTCCATGAAGCCATCCATCTCGTCATCATCAAAGTTGAGCAAGACAGCCTCCAACATATCACCCATATTAATCGTGGCACTTGTATTATCAATAATCATGTCGGTCACCAAATCCACGAAATAATATACTTCATTGCTATTTGGTTGCTGCATAGATTTGCACACATGGAACAACACCTTTCATCACCCACCCAAAGAGTGAGTTCTCCAGCTTCCACATTAACAAGAGCCTTCCCCGTAGCAAGGAAAGGTCTTCCAAGAATAATCGGCACCTCATAGTCCACTTCACAATCAAGAATAACAAAATCCACCGGAAGAATCAACTTATCAACACGAACCAATACATCTTCAATCTCTCCCAACGGTCTCTTCACTGTACGATCGGCCATTTGTAATCTCATAGATGTGGGTCTTTGTTGCCCAATTCCCAAGGTCTTGAAAATCGAATAAGGCATCAAATTGATACTTGCCCTAAGATCTCAAAGAGCTTTAGCAAACTTGGAACTTCCAATGGTACAAGGGATTGTGAAAGCACCGGCATCTTCCAATTTAGAACCCATCGAATGCACAATTGCACTCACTTGTTGAGTGACTTTGATAGTTTTAATATTCATCGACCACTTTTCTGTCACCAAATCTTCATAAACTTTGCATAACCAGGCATTTGATCCGACGCTTCAATCAATGGCACATTTATCAAGAGACTCTTCTTCACGTCAATGAACTTTTTGAATTGATTCTCGCCATTTTGCTTGGCGAGTCTTTGAGGATATGGAGGAGGTGGCTTAGGCAATGGTGCTACCGGTTCCGGTATGTCAATAACATAATCCTTAGACGTGTTCACTTCCTCTTGAGTCTCTTCCATAGTGTCATCAATATCAATCCGCACTTCATCATTTGCTTGCACCACATTGTCCGGGAACTCTTCTTCTTCTTCTACCATTTGCTCATCATCCACAAGTTTCCTTTGACTTGAGGTGGGTCCATTCCCACCTCTTCCACGTCTTGTGGTAACGGCCATGTCATGTCCCATGTTGTTCCCACCCTTTGGTTCACCACTGTGTCACTCGGTAGTGCCCCCTTAGGACGAGAATTTAAAGCTTGAGAGATTTGCCCCATTTACACTTCTAAGTTGCGGATCAATGTGTTGTGTTTGGGCATCGGAATCGGCATTCTTCTCCATCATTTTCTTAAATATGTTCTCAATACAGCCCATTTTATTGTTGGAAGAACTAGGACTGTGGGAAGGATAAGGATGTGGGTTCGGTTGTTGATACATCGGGGGCCTTCGAGAACTCGACCCCCGATTTCCTTGATTGTTGTTCCACCTGCCTTGATTGTTACCTCCCCAATTGCCTTGGTTATTGTTGTTATGCCAATTCCTTGATTATTGCCTCCACTCCAATTGCCTTAATTGTTGTTGTTATTCCAATTGCTTTGATTATTTCTACCACTCCAATTACCTTGATTGTGAGAATTCCAATTTCCTTAATTGTTTTGAGGTCTCCATTGTTGTTGGATTGGGCCTTGGGAGTTGTTTCTTTGCCCTTGAAAGTTGTTCACATATTGGACCTCTTCTTCTTGGTCATTATAGGAATCCTCTTGCTCAAACCTACTATCTTCTTGCACAAAATTTTCCACTCTTTGTTGCACTTGCAGACCCTTTGTTCTCTGTTTGTTCACCATCATGTTTACTCCCTTCATTGCATTGACTTGCCTCGAGTTTTGCACTTGTTGAAGTTGAGCCTTTGCCAATTGGTTCATGGTGGTGGTTAATTCGGCTATGGCTTGCCCATGGTCATGCAATTCTTTGTGAAGGTGAATCACATTGGGATCTCCTTGTGGAACATTAGCCCGGGAATGCTACGCCGATGAAGTATCCGCCATCTCATCCAAAATATCACATGCCTCCGCATAAGGCGTAGTCATAAAGTTCCCACCAGTAAGTTGATTCACTACACATTGGTTGGTTGTATTGATCCCAGATACAAAGTTTGTTGAATCATGTTCTCCGTCATATCGTTGTTGGGACACTCTTTCACCATTGTTCTATATCGTTCACATATATTATGTGGTGGTTCATTGGGATCTTGCTTAAATGCTTGAATTTCATCCCGAAGAATAGCCATGTGCCCGAGAGAAGTACTTAGAAATAAATTTCTCCACTAATTCATCCCAAGTATGAATGGGATGATTTGGCAAACGTTCCAACCAATATAAAGCTTTCCCCGGTAGAGAGAAGGGAAAAATCCTTAGCCTTAAGGCATCCTCGGTGACATTAGTTTTTTACTCCCCCAACAAGTATCTACAAACCCCTTCAAGTGTTTGTATGCATTTTGACCCGGTGCACCGGTGAAGAACCCTTGTTGCTCGAGCAAAGTGAGCATCATGTTGGTTATTTGAACGTTGCCCACCCTAATACGGGGAGGAAATATAGCACTTGCATACCCTTCATTCGGCAACACCCGGTGTGGAGCCGCTTGTCACGACCCAAACTGGAGGGCCATGACTAGCACCCGACCATACGTGCCGAGCACCAACGTACATTTTATCTAACCTTCTTTATTATCTTTTAGGGCTGACAAGATCAATATAAATGGTAGACATGGATCATGGACAACCAACAATAAAATATGATGGCATGAACATACATATCATGGGATGACCAGACAATCAAGAAACTATATATAAGGTACGAGCTACCACGATACCATGAAAGACTATACAACAAAAAACCAGTCAACAAGGCATACCAAACTATACATGAGTCGACACCTGTCTATGAGCCTCTAAAGGAACATGAGTACTACAACATAGTAGGAACAGGGTCCCGACATACCCATAATGTCTATAACAAAAATGTATACCCAAACCACGACAAGTCCGGAGAAGGGATCTCGCCAATCACCGCTGAACTGGACAGCCTACTGTGGTGGGGGAGCTGCACCTGCCTGTCTATCAGGACCTGCAGCACGACATGCAACGTCCACAAATAAAAGGATGTCAGTATGAATAAAGTACTCAGTATGTAAGGCAGGGAACCATAAGTACGTACAGTAATGTAAGCAGGGATAGAGAATTTACAACCTGTAACAACTGGGTACCTCTGAGGGCTACTAACATGAAATGCATGATACATATGTATATATACATAAACTGTTTAAAACATACGCCTCTGTGGGAATCATCATCATCATATCATACCCGGCCGTAATAGGCTCGGTAAAAACGCACCCGGCCATCATAAGGCTCGGTAGAATCGTACCCGGCCATGTGGAGCTCGGTAAAATCCAACTGATCAATGGTTGCACAATAGGTGCCGCACCCGCCGACTGCAGCGCGGCTCGGTAGAGTAAAATAGATACATATATATAATGCATGCTCGACTCATGAAAATACGTTCTAAGACTTTTGGAGTGACATAAGGTTGGTATCCTCTGTACACATTATTAGGACTAACTCTTCACCATGAACCTTATAAGAATCAGGAAGTACCAACAACACTGATAGCATAAGAACAAGAGAAGCAACATCAACGTCAATCGTTCCATAAGAGGGGAAACAATGTAAGTACTGCTAGCTTCTAAGAGTAGACTTTCTATGGAAGCTCGTTCATTACATCATGTACCATCGGAGTCGTGCAAAAAAAGGAAAGGGATAGCCTCACATACCTTTGTATATACTTCCCCAATCTCAAGCTATGCAACTGTCACAACTCCTTAGTCTACAACAAGAGAAACGATACTATCGTTATCATTTAAGCGTCATAACTATTATGTATCGACCACAACCTATTTTACGATGAAACGGACAGCACCTCCCCTATATATATGACTTCACACAATTCAAAACTATCAGCAAACAGCCCAAAAAACATCAATAATAATCATATTGAACCTCCCAAAACAGTCCACGCACAAGCTAATCACTTCATACATACGATGGCCACCGTAGTCGTGTCAAACGACCCGGAAATGTTACGAAGAACTATCAGCCCACAACCCTAAATATATATGGTTTTCTCCACACCCTTATTCCTCCAAAACTCCACAAAACAGTAGTAAAACACGCAGCCCAACAGCAACACAAAACAGTCCACAAAACAGTCCGCTACAAGTGAATAACTCGAACTCACGGCTTCCGATCACCATCCCGTGAGTTCTTACATGTATAGAACGAATTACCATGAATTCACAGTTGAAAAATGTATGAAAGAGAGAATTAAACTTACCTTAATTGTTGGATAACTCAGCTCTTTCCTTGGTTCTTCAAACTCTAGGTTTCACCCCCAATTAGAACTTGAAAGAGAGAAAATCGATTAGGGTTTGTGTGGGATTTTTGGGGAGGAGTTGCAGGGGTTCAATTTGGTTGTGAAGGTCTAAAATAAGGGTGAAATAACTGAGTTTATAATCCCTTAAAATTCCTCTCTTGTCTGACTTTGGGACTTTTAATTTTGTCCTCTAATTTTGGCAAGTAGGTGAAGCACCTACTTGTCACCTACCAATCTGCGCAGGTCTGCAGAAATACAATTATCTCTATACTTCGAGATCGTATTGACAAACGGTTTAATTCTTTGGAAACTAGACTCATAGATCTTTAATTTGGTAGGTATATCACCCTGTAATTCCTTGTAAATTGGGAGAAAAGCTTAGAAACATTTGACCTAATGTTTAAGTAAAATTATGAATCTAAGTTGTGACAACTTTTGTCGACTTTTGTTTCATAACTCGTTTGACTTTAAGACTTATAATATGGATATTATACAATTCATATACCTTAAAAAAGACCTCTTGAGTGTATTAAGCACCTCTAGGCTTACCCGAAAATATGAGTTACAACATCCTTGATTTGTTTAACTCCTAATACTTGTTAATCACCCTTGTACACCCTTATATCACTTAAGACCAATAGAATTAACTTCCTATCATCTCAAAGATAATTACTTCTTGAATTTATGTTAAATAACATATGGCATGAACTAACACATGTGGATATGGGTTGTAACACCCCCCCCCCAGGAACATTCATCCTCGAATGTAAGGGTTCATGGGGGGTTTAAATCATCGTGGATTCCGGCCGAGTTTCTTTCATAAATAGAGGACGAACTTGCGAGCAGTTAAATCAACGTATGGCCTTACAAGATTATGAAAATTTATGGACATGTACATTATCTGCATATCACCATTTTGTATTAAGGAAGAGTATTCTCAAGCTATTGCTTACCTCATAGCGCTGTTCCACCTTCTAATGTATCATGTGTTCCCCTACATCCTCGTTATCTTTATTCTGGAACAGGTAAGGGTATTTAGACTTCACCTCCTCTTCTACTTCCCATGTCATTTCTTCCATATTCTTGTTCCTCCACAATACTTTGACGGAAGCTACATCTTTTGTTCTCAGCTTGCGGACTTGTCGATCTAATATAGCCATTGGCACTTCTCCATATGATAGATCCTCTGTAACTTGTACATCTTTGATAGGGACGACTCAAGAAGGGTCTCTAATACATTTCCTCAACATAGATACATGGAATACCGGATGGACAAATTCCAATTCAGATGGCAATTCTAACTCATAAGCAACATGTCCAATTCGTCGAAGAATTTTATACGGACAGATATACCTTGGACTCAGCTTACCTTTCTACCCAAAACTCATAACACCCTTCATTGGTGAGATCCTCAGGAAAACCCAATCACCAACCTCAAACTCCAGATCACGACGTCGGACATCGGAATAAGACTTTTGCCTGCTTTGTGCCGTTCTCAATCGTTCCTGTATCACCTTCACCTTCTCAATGGCTTGGTGAATCAAATCTGGCCCATATAATTCTGTTTCACCGACTTCGAAGAGGAGATGAAGTCTAAATACCCTTACATGTTCCAGAATGAAGATAACGAGGATGCTAGGGGAACACATGATGCATTAGAAGGTGGAACAGCGCTATGAGGTAAGCAATAGCTTGAAAATACTCTTCCTTAATACAAAAGCGTGATATGCAGATAATGTACATGTCTATAAATTTGCATAATCTTGTAACGCCATACGTTGAGTTAACTGCTCGCAAGTTCGTCCTCTATTTATGAGAGAAACTCGGCCGGAATCCACGATGATTTAAACCCCCCATAAACCCTTACATTCGAGGACGAATGTTCCTAGGGGGAGGGGGAGGGTGTTACAACCCATATCCACACATGTTAGTTCATGCCATATGTTATTTAACATAAATCGAAGAAGTAATTATCTTTGAGATGATAAGGTTCATAATTTTACTTAAACATTAGGTCAAATGTTTCTAAGCTTTTCTCCCAATTTACAAGGAATTACGGGGTGATATACCTACCAAATTAAAGATCTATGAGTCTAGTTTCCAATTCATTAAACTGTTTGTCAATACGATCTCGGAGTATATAGATAATTGTATTTCCGCAAACCTGCGCAAATTGGTAGGTGACAAATAGGTGCATCACCTACTTGCCAAAATTAGAGGACAAAATTAAAAGTCCCAAAGTCGGCCAAGAGAGGACTTTTAAGGGATTATAAAATCAGTTATTTCACCCTTATTTCAGACCTTCACAACCAAATTGAACCCCTGCAACCCCATCCCGAAAATCCAACACAACCCCTAATCGATTTTCCCTCTCTTTCAAGTTCTAATTGGGGGTGAAACCTAGAGTTTGAAGAACCAAGGAAAGGGCAGAGTTATCCAACAAGTAAGGTAAGTTTACTTCTCTCTTTCATACATTTTTTCTGCTGTGAATTCATGGTAATTCGTTCTATACATGTAAGAACTCACGGGACGGTGATCGGAAGCCGTGAGTTCGAGTTATTCACTTGTAGCGGACTGTTTTGTGGACTGTTTTGTGTTGCTGTTGGGCTGCGTGTTTTACTACTGGTTTTTGAAGTTTTGGAGGAATAAGGGTGTGGAGAAACACCATATAGATTTATGGTTGTGGGCTGATAGTTCTTCGTAACATTTCCGGGTCGTTTGACACGACTACGGTGGCCATCGTATGTATGAAGTGATTAGCTGTGCGTGGACTATTTTGGGAGGCTCAATATGATTATTATTGATGTTGTTTGGGCTATTTGCTGATTGTTTTAAATTGTGTGAATTCATATATATAGGGGAGGTGCTATCCGTTTCATCGTAAAATAGGTTGTGGTCGATACATAATAGTTATGACGCTTAAATGATAACGATAGTATCGTTTCTCTTATTGTAGACTAAGGAGTTGTGACAGTTGCATAGCTTGAGATTGGGGCAGTATATACAAGGTATGTGAGGCTATCCCTTTCCTTCTTTTGCACGACTCCGATGGTACATGATGTAATGAACGAGCTTCCATAGAAAGTCTACTCTTAGAAGCTAGCAGTACTTACATTGTTTCCCCTCTTATGATTGACGTTGATGTTGCTTCTCTTGTTCTTATGCTATCAGTGTTGTTGATACTTCCTGATTCTTATAAGGTTCATGGTGAAGAGTTAGTCCTAATAACGTGTACAGAGGATACTAACCTTACGTCACTCCAAAAGGCTTAGAACGTATTTTCATGAGTCAACCATGCATTAAATATATGTATCTATTTTACTCTACCGAGCCGCGCCATAGTCGGCCGGGTACGGCACCTATTGTGCAACCACTGATCAATTAGGTTTTACCGAGCTCCACGTGGCCGGGTACAATTCTACCGAGCCTTATGATGACCGGGTACGTTTTTACCGAGCCTATTACGGCCGGGTATGATATGATATGATGATGCCCACAGAGGCGTATGTTTTAAAAGTTTATGTATATATACATATGTATCATGCATTTCATGTCAGTAGCCCTCAGAGGTACCCAGATGTTACAGGTTATATATTCTCTATCCCTGCTTACATTACTGTTTGTACTTATGGTTCCCTGCCTTACATACTCAGTACTTTATTCGTACTGACGTCCTTTTATTTTTTGATGCTGCATGTCGTGCTGCAGGTCTTGATAGACAGGCAGGTGCAGCTCCCTCACCACAGTAGGCTGTCCAGTTCAGCGGTGATTGGCGATATCCCTTCTCCGGACTTGTCGTGGTCTGGGTATACATTTTTGTTATAGACATTATGGGTATGTCGGGACCCTGTTCCGGCTATGTTGCAGTTCTCATGTTCCTTTAGAGGCTCATAGACAGGTGTCGACTCATGTATAGTTTGGTCTGCCTTGTTGGCTGGTTGTTTGTTGTATAGTCTTTCATGGTAGCGTGGTAGCTCGTACCTTATATATAGTTTCTTGATTGTCTGGTCATCCCATGTTATGTATGTTCATGTCATCATATTTTATTGTTGGTTGTCCATGATCCATGTCTACCATTTATATTGATCTCGTCAGCCCTAAAAGATAATAAAGAAGGTTAGATAAAATGTACGATGGTGCTTGGCAAGTATGGTCGGGTTCTAGTCATGGACCTCCAGTTTGGGTCGTGACACCGCTCCTGGTGGAGGTGGGGGTGGAGTGGGTACATTGTCATGACACATTCGGCCTCATCTATTGGCTTGAGGTTCAAGAGGGACCTCATCCATTTGATCATCCGCAACGTCCACATCCCCCACAACCATGTTTTTGAGCTCATTTTTCCATGATTGCACCTACAATTTCTCAACACGTTAGTAACAAGGAAGGAAAATAAGATATTCCAAAAACACACCTAAATATATAGATAACACATTTTTTTTTGGCGGTATACTTGATTATTGGTAAATATTATGCTTTCTTTATATGCCCACCCTTGTGTTGTAGCTATTTGACCTGTAGTTCAAAGAGTTTATCTATTCCTGTGGATTGGGCTGTACACCTTGGCAGTATATTTGAGATGCATCCATGGATCGGGCTGCGCGACCTTGGTAGTGTATGTACACGAATATTATGGATCGGATCGTACGACCTCGGCATAAATCGTGCGTAATATCGCTAGGAGTCAGAATATACATGATATTTCCTTATTGAATTGCTATTTGATATTTACTTGATGGTTCTTATTTGTTGAGGTAGCACAGGATATTTGGGAATTTCAAACTGTCATTATGTTAAAGGATCATGTATTTACCGTTTCTTATTCCATTATTGTTGTTTTTTTCATGCCTATTTATAATTCTTGTACTTTATTTATTAGCCATTAGTAAGTGTCGATGTCGACCCCTCGTCACTACTTATTCAAGGTTAGACTAGATACTTACTGGCATGCGTTGACTTACGTAGTCATGCTATGTTTCTGCAATAATTGTGCAAGTACTGAGGCAGGTACATCTGGTGGCTATTTAGGAGCGTGGTATCGTCTTATTTCACACCTCAAATCAAGGTTATGAAACGGTTGATAGCAATAATAGTACCTAACAAGAGTCGGGGTCGATTTTCACAGGGAGCTACATATGGCAGTTAGTAGTATATATTGTAGTATGTGAGTTTGACTATCTTAATTTACACTTTGACAAATTTGGGTTGCTTCAATGTCTATTTTAAACTAAGATTGCAAAGTTAAGAAATGAAACTAAGAAATTATTTTTGTTGTTTTTCAAGTTTTGTAAAAAGCCTAGGATTATGACCATCACCTAGGTGTTTGCCTCATGGGATATAAACCTTAATGCTTGTTTTGTTGATCGGGGTGTATTATAGCTATCAACTCTCAATTACCCACTCAATACCTCTCGCTCAGAGAGTGATTTTGCCCAGTTTGGCTTTCTCAAGACCAAATGGGTATTGCACAAAAACGGTTGATAAAAGCTCAAGTCAGGTTATTACTATCTATAGGTTGAACCCTTTAATTGGGATTATCAATTTCTCAATTGACCCAACTTCTTGTTAGCCAAGTTTTCCTAGACTGTCTCTCTTTCTCAAGAAGAGACTTTCAACCATTAATTCCACAAATTAAAGAATGAACAAGGCTAAATAGTAAACACCCAACCATAAACAAGCATTAAATTAAACACCCATAAAGTTCACACACTAGGGTTGGATCACAACCCTAGTAAAAATCTAGCTAATCATGCTTGAAATTGAAGAAATAGAAGAAGAAATGATTATGAAACTCATATTGTGAAATCAAAATGATAAAATCTATGTTAAGATATCCCAAAATATGAAAAACTACTAAAAAAAAGTAAAAAGAAACTGCTACTGTAACTGCTGATGTCAAAAGTTTTAACCTAATTTCATGAAACTCTTCTATTTATACAAAGCTGACAATTTCGGACTAAAATACCCCTCGGGAGGTTCTGCGGCCGCACAATTCCATGCGTGGTCCGTAAGTTTCTTCAACTTATCAGGAACTGGAGATCTTCGGCTGCATAATTCTGATCTGCGACTGCGAGGTATTCCTTCTGCAGTCCGCAGATTTGTAACTGCGGTTGTTGATACCCAATTTTGCCTTCATATTTTTATAAATGTCATGTATACTTTCAAAACATCATTTCTTGCATTATTACCTAATTTACAAGATTCATAAGAATTTTTTATAATTTTTAAAGCTTAAAATTAATTTTCTCGCATTTAATTATTTAAATGTTTATTAAATATCCCTTCAAATTATTTTGGGATAATTTAATTATCCAAATTTATTATTTATACCCACATGCATGTTTTATAACATTTTACGTCATTTCACATAATTGCATTTTTTTTTTTTTGCATTTTTGAGCTATTTACACATTTTTTGCAATAATAGCCTATACTTTACGATTAATTGTATTTTTTTATTTTTTTCAAAGTCAAAATAATTTTTTAACTTTCATCTATTATTTTAACATATTAATTTGCATAAATAGTTTTTTTTTTTGTTAGCTATTTTATTAAATTATTTTTCTCCTTAATATCTTGTACTTAAAATCCAACCCAATACAAGGCTAATTCCGGACCAAATCAGGCCCAAAATATTTGGCCTACTCCACTTCACTCTTGCAACAGCTCAGCCAAACGACCCCTTTAAAATCTGGTCGCGACCTATTGCACTTAACCCGCCCCATTTCTTATTCAATCCTAGCATCCTCAGTGATCAACGGGCCATAATAAATCCCCATATCTCCTTATAACCCCTCGCCCAAACCCTGTAGACCTATTTTCCCGCCCAGCCGCCTCTGTATTCTCTCATCTCTCCACTCTCATACTAACCCTAGCCGACCATGGAGATTCTCTCTTATTCCTTTCTTGTACGCGTTCATACGCGGAGTCTACTTGCCTTTTCTGCTACTATCACTCATTTATGGTAACTTTCGTTACCATTATACTTATGGCAAGTTAGATTCTCACAGATATGACTTTGATTCTATGGTTCTGGGTGCGATTGTCGTTATATACACTTAAGAAGAGAAAATTTCTCTTGTATATGGTATGTCCCCAGTGATTCTGTCGTGATTGGGGCTTGTGAACAATTTGCTCTAAATTCGGCTCCAGCTAGGGTTCGAAGTTTCTTGCTTTCTCTATTATTTTGAGCATGCATGGAATATATTCTTTCCTTTTTGTGTTGATTGATTATATTTTCTTGTTTGTTCGTCCAAGCTTGCTACTATATAAACCCCACTTCCCCTGGAAATAAAAAGGGGGACTACTCCAAGAATTACCATTTGACTACTGTTATTATCACTATTATTCTTTTACACTTTTTCTCTATATTGTTCTGAACTTTGGCTCTTGGCCGGCTAAAAGCCAAGGCCACCTGAATTCGACTAATTGACCTTTCTTGGGTTCTACTGCTCTATTGTTCTTCTTGTTTATCTGTTTATCACTTGATAACTTGTAAGTTCCTTGGCCGTCACACTTTCATTCTCCTTCGTTTGTGTTATACTCATGCCATTGAAATTTGTGTGAGTCAATATGTTTCAATGCCATCTCTATATGCAGCCTTATGGGCTCTGAAGTTGTTTTGTGACTCCGCACTTTTTCTATTACTTAAACTTGCCTAAAATTCCCAACTCTGATATGTCTATTACCTGTGTTCAATATGAATGATTGTTGGCTCTCTTAAGAATGTTTACCTTAATGTGTGTGTTTGAATGCTTATTACCTGCTATTCTCCCTGAATTTATCCCCTACTTTGTTCTACATCCTTACGATAGACCAACTCATGTGTTCTAATGTATCTGATACTCTATTGCCTAATTCTTAACTGTGATATCAGCCAATTGTGAGCTTTATTGTGTGTTCCATGCTTAGTTCAATCTCAGGTTGTTTAATAATACTTATAGTCTGTAAGGTGAAATGCAATATCCAGCCTTTATGTGACAATCTAGCTCTTAATGTGTCTTTGCATATTGAGAATTCTGGCTCTACTAAACCTGTTTAGTTTGCCATGTTATGCTGATGTTTGTCGTCAATCCTGTTTTCCTACCCTATCTTGGATTGTTATGTCAACCAAACTCATGGTTAGGAAGTAATTTAGTCCATGCCTAACTGGTTACTCTTTTGGTCTTGCCGTTCATGAGGACCTGTTATTTTGCATTTATGATTTTCTTGTGTGTTTGCTGACTTGCTCAATCCTGCACTCCTTAGTACCAGTTCAGATTTTAGGAATAAATCTTATAGCTGACTTTCTTTCACCACATATGGGAAAATGGTATTAGATTTTATGCTTGTTTCTCTTACTATTGAAGTTTGATATTGTCTCTTGTACTGTGATAATTTTCTCTTGTTAAGTAATTGCTCGACCATGAACCTATACCATTAATTTCCATGTTGAACTTACTATATTGAGGCTATTCTTTATTGCTTCCTTAGCTTTTCATGATCAGATCCCCTATTTGAAAATTGCCTTAAGCTGTTTGACCATGCTAGTGTTTGAAACTTCATTCGACAGAATCTCTTGTTCCAAGATAATCAATCATGTCCCCTTAAAATGCAAGCATGAAACTCCCTTGCGAACTTGTCTGTCTTTCATGAATTCTTGTCTATGTATTTGGCTGGAGTTGTCGTTAGCTTTAGGAGTTAAGTATGACAATTGTTTTCAATTCCATAAGTATTTTGTTACCTGTAAGGCTGAATTGGGTATTCCTTTGGCTAAGTAAGTTATTCATTTAGGCCTGGTATGTTGGGCCTGCTTTGGTGCTGGAATTCTGAAATGTAATGTTCGTATTTGAAGTTTGGGCCCACTGTCCGTGTGAAGTTCTGAGCATATTGGAAGGCCCAGATGTGTTACTGGGTTATTTTATATTTGTAATTGGTCCGGAGTTTGGTTTAATATGGTCTGTAATAACCTGTAAAACTGAATAATGGGGAATTAGTGGAATTGGGGGAAACGGGTACATTCTAATGCTTGCATAAAAAGGTAGAAAATGTGCCTACAGGGTCTACGTGGTCTATTTGCTATTTTGTTCAACATGCCTTATATGCTATTTAGTTTCATGTGTAGAAATCATGCCTATAGGAATGACGCACGCACTTCATTTCATTTGTCAAATATGCTACACTTGTTTCCATGTCTACTATCAACACTCTTAGATAACATGTTTATAGGATGCAACAATACAATACTTTTACTTACCTAGATACCATGACTACAGGATCTTAACTAATTAATTAACTGCTTCATGCCGCTTTTACACAGGGATAAAGTGTTATAAAATCAAGTCTACTTGTTAGAAATCCTGCTTATAGGGTGCTTATTGACACTACTAATACTTTATTTTTAAGCGACTTCACTGCCTAATCACGCGACTATTAGAGATCATGTCTATAGGGTACAGCTACCTACCTAAGACACATATCTATAAAATCAGTTGGTAATTAAGAATTATGGGATTGTTTTCACTACCTTATTACGCAAATGATTAGATATCCTGTCTATAGGACTTGTAATGCTCCAATCTGCCTATACGTTAGTCCAGAAATTACAGCACTGCCTGTATAATACTGCAATCATGTAGAAATCATGCCTATAGGACTTAATTAATCTAATACGTCTTAATTCTGTCAACTACCTAACCAGAAATATGTTTACGTGCTTATGTGTGGAGGTTAACTTGAGCCTTTTTGTTGCTATTGTATGCAATCCTATCTGTTTTGAATGTCTCCTAGTTTTATCATTTTGGAGCAACCTAAGTATAGTCTAGAACCACCTGATAGTAGGTCCAAAGCCTCCTGGACCATAGGCATAGGACGGGTAGTGCACGCCTAGGGCACGACTTAGAATTAAATTAGAACGCCTTTAAGTAAACAACTTCAACATAGTAATCGAGTAGCAGGAGGTGATAGTCTGTGCCTACTGAATAATACAAGCAACCTCTACCTTAAGAGAGTTGTGAAGTATTATTTATGTTGCACGGGGTGATCCTTTAAGCTAAAAGACTTAGGACCCACCCCCCACCCCTCCTCCTCCTTTCTATGTGTGTGTTATTTAAGCTTAGTCATTCAACATAGATCAATATAGTTTGTACCTTTTTAGTTATTAAGACTTGTACCGATTCTCATATGTTTTAATAAGACTCTACAACTTTTGAATTTCCCTTCTATTTGTTTGATCACCTAGCTTAATTACATAATCCACATAGTTTAAAGTTCACCCGGGACCCACAGTTGTGGACCTCGAAGAGTGCCTAACACCTTCTCTTTGAGGTAATTTGAGCCCTTACCCGATCTTTGGTGACAGGGACTAGTCAAACTGAGTTATTTGCAAATAGGTTCCCTAGCGCACCTTAAAATCATTTGGGGGCAACTTTTCTCTTTTAATACTCCTTTAAAATAGTTGTCACGTGTCGAAGCCCGCTTTCAAAATAGGACGCGACAACGGTCACAACTTGGTTCGGCGGTCCACACTTTTATTTCTGTGGCCGCATAATTCTTGTGCAGTCTGCACTTTTGAGGGACTTGGAATTTGGGAATTCTGCATATTCTCTGAACTTTGTTCCTAGCCCAGCTTTTGCGGGCGCACAATTCATGTGTGGTCCACACTTTGCACAAAAGTCTGTTGGACTTTCCTTCATCATCTGCGGCCGCAAATGTAATTTTTTGTTCCGCACTTTGTAAGCTTTTGTGCCTTTTATTGCCTTAAGTTTAGATTACTCCTTTTTGAGTCAGATTTCATCTTGGAAGTCCATCTTCTAACATTCCTGTAATTTAGCACATTTCATCAGTTTCGGGAACACAATTCAATGCTTTTAGACTAAAATAAAAGCTAAAAGGTGCTAATAAGTAGTCAAAATCCCCACTTATCAGCGTGCATCCCCTTTATCTAAAGACTTAGTGGTGAGCTTTTCTTCATGCTCCAATCTGCAGCAACCGGATTCTACTTCTTGTTGCATTTACTATTTCTGTCTATTCTATTCCAGACATTAGTTATAGTGGGTTGTATATTCTACTAGATTGCTCGTGCACTTGTGACACCGGATTTTGGAAAGTCCTAGTTGATGATCATGGTTTTACCTGATATTATCATCATTTTCTTTCATGTTTCATTAACACTTTATATCTTTATGGCTTTATAAACTTAATTTCGTTTGTTTAATAAAACCCATGATTTCAAAAGTAATAACATGAATAATTAAGTTGATAGTTCACCGTTGGCTTGTCTAGCTGCGACGTTGGGCAATATCACGGTCTATTGTGGGAATTGAGTCGTGACATGAGGTCTTATCAATGTTTATATCTTGATGCTCTTCTTGAGCAATTGCCTCCACGCTATGATCAACTTGATCATTTGCTCATTTCCTTTTTCGAGGATTCTTATCCTTGGAACCAATAGGTCTACCACATTTAAGGAGTGACCTAGACTCATTTGCATTATCATACTGTCCAACTGGGATAATAACTATTGGAGCATTTATAGCTGGAATATGCGATTTAGTAACTCTTGGAAGGTTAGTAAATGCATCTTGCTGTTGATTTGCAAAATTTTTACAAATAACTGATCTTTTGAACTTCTTGTTCACATTAAATTGTATGAGGATCTAAATGAGATAGAGATAATGGATTCCAATCTATCTTTTTTTTCAACTATTTATTTTCTCCCCCTAATGTTGAAAAAACTAATTCATCAAAATAACAATCAACAAATTTGGCTGTAAAAAAATCGTGTCATAAGATCCAGATATTTAATAACAAAAGGAGATTCATAACTAACATTAATTCCCAACCTTCCTTGAAGCCCCATCTTTGTATGTTGTAGTGGAGCAATTGGAATATATACTGCACATCCAAAAATTCATAGATAAAAAATATTTGGCTTCTGACCAAAAGCCAACTGTAATAGGGAGACCTCATGATAACTGGTTGGCCTTATACACACAAGTATTGCTGCATGCAAAATAGCATGTCCTCCACACTAAAAGGTACGGGTGGGCGTTCGGGCAGTTCAGATTGGATTTGAAAACTTTGGTTTGAATTTAGTTTTTGGATTGAAAAAATGATAATCCAAATCCAATCCAAATAAGCTCGGATTGGACCGAATTTTCTAAGTTTGGTTTTGGATTAGTCGGGTTGAATATTTTAAAATTTTCGATTTTGAGCTTATAAGTTGAGATGTCTCTTCATATTACAAAATAAATATCCAAATGAAGTACTCATATTAATCGCCTGAAAAGGTACTCGTCCTCACGCAATTATCCAATAAAGTATTTAAGTAATAAAATTATTATCAAGAAAATGCAACAGAAACATTAGTAGGATCGATGCAATACTAAACTATATCCAAATAGAAAGTATTCTGACAGTAACTTAGTAATTGATATTAAATGGAGAGGGTATTAAACATATTACTATTGGAATATGTATAATGGACTAAATATAAAGTATAAAAATTTTGGATTTTCGGATCCAAAATTCAAAATATCAAATCCAAGTATTCTATCCGAAATCCAAAAACTTTGAAAATTAAATCTAAAATCCAATCCATAACCGAAAATTCAAACCAAAAATTCAAAAAATTTGGATTTCGGTTTGAATTTCAGGTTTGCCCAAACTTTGCCTACCCCTATTGAAAAGGAATCTTCTGTCCTCATTAGCAATGGTCTAGCTATTAATTGAAGGTGTTTAATCAACGAATCTACTAAACCATTTTGAGTATGAACATGAGCAACCGGAAGCTCAACTTTTATTCTAGTGGACATACAATAATCATTAAAGTCCTGAGATATAAATTCACTCGTATTATCAAGACAAATTATCTTAATTGCATAATCTGAAAATTGTGCTCTTAACCTTATTATTTGGACCAACAATCTTGCAAATATCATATTGCGAGTTAACAATAAGTACACATGTGACTGTCTTGTAGATGCATCTATCAAGGTCATGTAATATTTAAATAGTCCACATAGAGGGTGTATCACCCTGTATACGTTCCAGAAATGCAGGGAATTTAATCCTAACTTTAGTTGTTGATGGTTTAGTAATCAATTTTCCTTGAACAAGTAGCACGAAAGAATTCCTTAAACTGAAGAATCTTTTACTTTTTCAGTGTGTGCCCATTTGAATTCTCTATTATTCTGCACATCATATTAGAATCGAGATGGCCCAACCGATCATTGCCAAATGATAAAATCACTAGAAGCAGTAAACCTTTTATTTACTATGGCATGTGATTCTACCACACCAATACTTTTGTATCACAACCCAGAACAAAATACGGATAATTTTTCATTCACATATTTTTTTCTCATTTTATTGTAGTAATATATAGCTATTCAATATTTCCTTCATTACGGTCTCAACATGGTAGCCATTTTGGCGAATAGCTTTGAAACTCAACAAGTTTCTTTGAGACTTACTACAATATAGTGCATTATTAATGGTCAATATTGTTCCTCCAAGTAGTAATAAGGTTGTTCTTCCACAGCCCTCAATTAATTTTGTACTACCATATATTGTATTAACATAGGTCTTTTTCATAACTAAATAAGAAAAATATTTCGTTTCTCTTAAATTGTGTGAGTTGTAGCACTATCCTGAAGGTATAAGTCTTCATTATTCATCTTAGATCTAGTTGAAGACTGAAAATTTTATTTTCTTCATAAAAACAAAAGTACACCTTAAGTAATACGAAAAAACTAATAACACCATAAGACAACTTAAGTACTACTTGAAAATAAAAATAACTTTAGGAACGAGAAAAAAAAAAGATACAGAAAATAAAATAACAACATAATTGCATTCTTCAATAAAATAATTAAACTTTATTTTGATCCCTAAAGAAGTCTTTAACTTCCAAATGAGTAAGATCATCGAGGCCTTCAAAATTATTATCTTTCGAAGCAAGATTTGCCTCGGCATTATCATTATATTTATTTGAAAGCCGTGCCTCAATATCATTTTGGAAGGTCGAGTGAGACTCCACTGGGGCATTAGCAGAAGATGCCTCAACATTATTTGTCTTTCTTTTAATGGAGTTTTAATAAAGCCTGACAAAATGTTCAGGTGCATAGTGTTTAATTTTTCAATGACCTTTCATGCCACAGCGGTGGTAGTTACTGCCTTTTTCTCTTGAATGATTATTTTGAGAACCCATATTGTTCTCTCATTTGCCATGATCACCATGATGACGATTATTATATCGTCTCTTGCCATTTCTACAACCATGTACATTCATATAGCCATGATAATTATTTTATTTTCTTTCAGACTTATCACGTTTCGCTACCACATTCGCTTCAGAAAATGGAACTGACCCTGTGGTACGAGCTTCATGATTTTTCATCAAAAAGGTATTATGTTGCTCAACCACCAAAAGACATGAGATCAATTCAGAATACTTTTTAATTTTATTTTATGGTATTGTTGCTGTAACACCATATTTGAGGTATGAAAAGTCGTAAGAGTCTTTTTCAACAAATTATCATCATTCATAACATCCTCGCATAATTTTAGTTGGGAAGTTATTCGAAATACAACAGAGTTGTACTCACTTACAGTCTTAAAATCTTGCATCATAATTGTATCCACTCACATCGAGCCCTTAGTAATACCGTAGCCTTAAGGTGATCACACCTTTCTATCAGGCGGTCCATAATTCAAGAGGATCTTTCACCGTCAAATATTTAACCTTCATTCAGATAATGACGAAGGAAAATCATGTCCTTTGCTTTCCTGGCTTGATGCCTAATTAACCTGAGTAATGGTGTCACTAAGACCTTTAGCGTCTAACTGAATCTCAGCATCGAGAACCCATGATAGGTAATTCTTTTCAGAAATGCTAAGTGCTACAAATTCAAGCTTATTCGACAAACTTGCAAGAAGTGGAATTCAACGTTAAAGTTAGAGACTTTGTGCTGATAACGTGTTAAGAAATGTAGCTCAAAGTAACAATATAAAACAAGAAAATAAGCAATAGAATAAGAGAAGAAGAGAGAATTACTTTCTTATTTCCTAAAGTATTCAAATGTGTCCCATATCACATTTCATGCCTCTATTTATACTATTACATAGAAGCTTACAAAAGAATTGTCTTAAACATGGCATTCACAATTGGGATCATGGGGGAAGATCATAGGAGGAAGTTATGAAGGTGTGAGAGTTAAAATCATAATAGTAAGAAGTAGTGAGAAGTTTTTTACATCATGGATAAAAATAGTGACGGGTAGTTGACATCTATATTAACTAATAATTTACAACATTTTTGTTTGAAAATTTTTCTCCACACCTCTTAGTAAAGAAGAGAATAAACTTTTTTGAAACATATATCTTTCGAAACTCATAAATAGGAATTGAACACAAAGTATTTAATAAGATACACTGGTGGTAAGTAATAACTTTCTTGCACTTTAAACATGCAAGTTATTTGTACTTTAATTTAATTAATAATATTTATTTTCTCATATAGATGATGGGGTTAGAACAAGTAGACATGCCAATGTACCGGGCGGATGTAATGTGCTAGTTATGGGATCAATTGAATCCATAACTTTCGAAGGCGGAGTAAAAATTTATGTATAAAATTTCATTAAAATTATAAAAATAGTAGATATGAACACATAACTTTAAAAATATAATAGGTTCAATTCTAAAAATCTTAAAACTTGAATCCATAGAGTTTAAATACTAAATCCACCTCTGCAATGTACATGTAAAACAAAATCACAAGTTCATGAGAGATTATTGTTTCAAGATTTGGGATTCAGTAGTCAACGCAAAAATGCCGCGGAATCTTCCTATTGGATATGGTTTCTACAAAATTGGTTTGACTCACAACATTATATTTTCTTGTGTAAGAATCAAAAACCAGTAAAGTAAGCAACTAAGCTCCATTTATTCGGTCTTTTCGGTTGACTAGCTAGGAAGGAAATCTAACACAAATATTATTGCTTCAATTGCACTTGAGGTTTGGAGATTCTCTAGCCATACCACAATATATACATTACTCAGTCTCACATCGGGAGAACAACAACTGTACCACAGATCTGTTTTATAGGACTTTTGGATTTGTAGAGGATAGAGTCCCAAATCCCAACTCGATCCGCTCCTAAATTTTTTCTCACCCAAACCCAATATGAGAAGTCGAGTTCAGCAGCTTTCTGTAACAAGAGCCAAAGTCCTTATTCTGTTCCCTCTGCAGATATCAAACGATGTCCTAGTTTATAAAGAGTCTAATTAGCTAGTGAAAGCTGAAAACGCATGGTTCTTGTTGGGAAAATCGGGTAATTTTCCCACTACGACAACACAACTAGTGAAATGAACTAGTTCAAAAACAAATGAACTAGACAGAACACTAATACAAATACCCGACAAATAATATTGAATATTATACTACAACAGAAAAGAAATAAAGCGGAATAATAAAAGAGACAAAGAAAGAACACACCCGAAAATTTGTTAACGGAGTTCGGCCAATTTAGCCTAGTCTCCGAGCACCGCTCAAACAGCCCGTTTTTTATTAATGTGGGAGAAGAGAGTTTGTTGGGATACTAACATTGAAGGAGGAGGAGTTAATTTATAATCTCCAAACCTCCTTCCCAATTTGTTAACTACCGATGTGGGATTCTAAACTAAGCCAAAAAGTCAACAAATCTCCACCTTGGCTTAATTTCAAGTTCCACCAAATACAAATCTTTTTCAAACAAACATAACAAAAAACAGTTTCGTGGTGCTTCAAATTTGCGCCACCAGGCGCCAAACTTCAAATGTGCAAGACATTAACCAAGTCCAAACAGTGTTCGAACTTGGCCCTTGGAACCACCTTGGTCAGCATATCTGCAGGATTCTCCGTAGTGTGAATCTTCTGGAGAAGTATCTCTTCTTCTTCGAGAATCTCCCGCACAAAATGATAGCGAACGTCAATGTGCTTCGTCCGTGCATGAAAGACTTGATTCTT
>MCJB01049703.1:3262-39396 GCA_002018475.1 Nicotiana obtusifolia
GGGGGGGGGGGGGGGTGAGGTAAGGAGTAGTATAAGAGTGGTTCGGTCATCGATAAACCTCTCCTTGTTCATTCTATAGGGCGGGGCTGCGGACCAACAATCCAGCAAAAGGGCTGAAAAGATCCTTTATTAAACGTACCCCTTTTAATAATAAGAGGTAAGTATCAAAGCCCAGAAAACCCAACCTATACAAAGAGCTCTTTTCATCCCCTACTCCTAACAAGTGAAAGTTGCTGGCACCCACCATATCTTACTTCGGGGCTGATCTCTTGTATCAGAGCAAACAAATTCAATGATTTTCTATATTCTATTTATTTCTTTTTATTGCTGAGTTTTTTCCACCACAAACGGATTTTCCGCATGGATTGGATAGAGTCCCCTTATCTCGACATTCAAGCACTAATCCCTTGAGCGCTTCGGCGGCGGATAACAGCATGGGCAAAGCACTCTGCTGTGGCGAGCAGCCGGTTCTTATTGCATTCACCAAGATAGTCTTGCTCGCTCCTGAACTCTGTGGCGAGTTAAGACACCACCTCCGGGTCTGAGCTCTGCTCGAGCGTAGTCAGCCAGCTTCGTGACTTTGTTTAGCTTCCAGCGTTGCAAAGGGATAACCTTTCACTATTTAGGCGCCCTCGAAGGAGGGGTCCCACAGATTTCTTCCCCGAAGATCAAGCCGTAGTTCCTGTCCCTGGGAGAAGTGGAAGGAGTTAGGAAGATGGAGCGCCCTTTGCCCTATGAAATAGGTAGCTTCGCCTTCAAGCCGTCAACAAAATCGAGCTAATATGTGATCATGACAGTACACTGATGCATAGGTCTTCTTTACTTTACGGCCTTTTGATTATGATGCATCATGAACGTGCCAATATGTGATCGGGGTGAGAGGTGGTTAGATATAGGGGCGGCTTCGCCGGCTTGGATTGGAAGGAAGGGCTTCGCTTTTCGATCGCTTTTTGAGGCCGGTTTTGATGAGCATGGGCAAGTTCGGGATTCACTATCGCTTTCCGCTTGGAGTGGCTCACCCCCTTGTCACTTAAAGGACGAAGTCGCCGAAGCGAGTCTAATGGCCAAAGAGTCATCTTTGAAGTCTACTATGCATCCTTATTCATAGTAGAACATAAGGTAGGTTTGGGTATAGCAGGACCTGAACCTGCGACTATTAGGTTAAAAGCCCAATGCTCTACCAACTGAGCTATACACCCCAAAAAAGATGTAGTAGTAAATAAGGATTGGTACGGAAAAGAGGCCGGGCCCCCTTCTTCTCATCATATTATAGGAGCGCGGCTCTGTATGAGGCTCGTGCTGCAGAACAAGCAGAAGAAAACATAAGGTCGGGCGTTAGCGCTCCTTCAAGAAAACGGATGCGGTAAGGCGCAACTTCGCACAGCTACTACACCCTTGCTTATTTCCCCTAGTAAAGGGGCTTGGGCTCGAAAGCCGGCCTTACTCAACAAGCACTTTTCTTAGTAAGGTTGCTTGTTTCTACTCATTTAAGATTCTATCTTCAAAAGAAGGTCAACGGGGGATACTCAAATAGCTCTCACTAACACTAGAAAAGGTGAGGTCGTCTTTCTTTCCAGCCGCCATACGGTTCGCCTTAAAGCCTTAAGGATCAAGGGAGGAGCAGTTATCTATGTAATTACGTTGTTGGCTGTTGTTCTGGTCGAGCACTCTCTTTTCTTTGTCCAATTCCGTCTTACCAAACCAAACTGACTTCTTACCAACCCGCGAAGGGTTGTGAGGCTGGACCAGGTACGAAGAATGAATCTATATCTGTGCACGGAAGTTGCTGGCCGGCGGCCGCTCAACTGTTTGAGCACAATGCAGTGCGTTCGATCCGATTCGACAAAGGTAGAATGCCTGGTCGAAGGTCCAGTACAGTAGGTAGCAGGCGTGTTCGTTTTGGCTCCCGAGCGAGAACGATAAATAGGCGATGCACCATCCTTGCTGCTACGTACATTTTCCTTGACTTGACAGATTCATTCAATTGAACCCACACTCAAAGGAGGACCACAAGCTCGGGGCTCGACGAAACGGAAAGTTTCAGCATGTTGAAACTTCTTGGGGTTAGCAGTGAAAGAAAGAGCCCGGCATTCATTTCTTCATGAATATTCATAGCTGAGTCTACTAAAAGAGGGACCATCCTCGTCGTGGTGATTAGAGGACACCTCTAATCATTCACCTCTAATGTGACACATTCCTTCCTAGTTATATGATCAACGGGATAAGTCAGCTAGAGAGCGGGGCTATTTTTCTTCCGGGGAGACAAAGTCGTCCCTTACACTGACCGAACCCTCAGTTCGGGGGCCCTAGTCAACACGTTATGAAGCTCCAGTCTTCGGTGGGTCACCATTACTTGACTTAGAAAGGCGAACATCTGGGCAAGGGAAAGCGCAGTGCGCCTGGTGCAAATAGCTTTCTTTTTTCATGATATACCAATTAGAATGGAGGGTCCTACCTACGTACATGATTGATAGAATCACTACGTGGGGGGGCGGTCAACTTGATACGGGAGAGGCATGAGTGCAGTTCGATCTTGTGGTGTACTCGTTTGTAGCGAGTAGGGCCTCTTTCTCATTGATCAGTTCGCCTTTGCTCTATTGAAAAGTAGGAATTCCTACGGCGATTTGATGATATGCTTTGGCTATTTTACCTACCAAATAAAAGGCCTGCTAGGTGATCAAAATCGCTTAGGTCAGTGAGGACTCACTCACTCACCTACTCCTTATCTATTTAAGACTTTCTTCTATCTACTTAATTTAAAAGGCGACCCACTGCGCTGGGCTATAAGATAAGATACAGTTCTTGTACTACTTGATTGACTGGTAAGAAAGAGCTTGCATAAGAACTGGAAGACTCTTGTATGTACGGTAACCCTCTCTTCTTCTACAGGTGGACTGTTGCACAAAAAAGGCGACAAAAGCAACCTTTCTTAGCGCGCTTTTCAAGCACTTAGCTTCTGCTTGTGGCGGGGTGGCAAGGCCATGTTGTTCAGTTGGAAGCCTAAGCCAAGAAGGTACGAACGAAGTGACGGGCCCCTTTAGAAGATAGGGGGCGACTTTCTTGTGGTAGTAATTGCGAACATCTCTCCTCTTCTCTTAGCGTGCACAGTTTGCTTACATGCCGCCTTAGGCACATATCTCTTTCTTAGTTTCATGCTGGACTAATGATAATAAATGAAAGTCAGTCTTTTAGTAAACATATATAAGCAGCTGTTTAGTGTATAAGCAATTCTTTAGTGGTTGCACCGAAAGTACAGTGGAGGTTGGTTGAAGATGATGTTACGCTGCGTTCAGAACCAGCCTTGAAGTGAATGAATTAGAAAGAAGTAAGGAAATGAGACGACTCTTTCTTGAACTATATCATAAACAGATCTTCCCCTCCACACCAATCGCGAGTTTTTCTCTATTCCTCTCGTATATCGTCATAACGCCTTTAATGCTAGGCTTTGAAAAAGACTTTTCATGTCATTCCCATTTAGGTCCGATTCGGATCCCTCCGTTGTTTCCTTTTCCTTCCGCACCCTTTCCTCAAAATGAGAAAGAAGATGGTACACTTGAATTGTATTATATAAGTGCTTATTGCTTGGAAAAAATCCTACTTCTACAATTGGTAGGTCACCGGGTTATTCAAATAAGTCGTGTTTTCTGTGGTTTTCCCATGTTACAACTTCCGTACCAATTCGGTCGATCCGGAATGGATCGGTTAAACATTCCATTAGGGAGCCTGGTCTTGACTCTTCTATGTGGTATTCATTCTCGTTAGGCTCTTGGAATCACATCCAGCAGTGGTTGGAATAGCTCGCAAAATCCAACCACTTCCCCTACTTCATTGCCCCCAACCGTTTCTCGTACCTCTATTGAAATAGAATGATTTCATGTTCTTTCATCGATTAGTTATTCCTCTCTATTCGTATCTATTTTTCCAATTTCAGTCTCGATTAGTTCACAAGATTGAATGGCTAGTTCTCCTCCGAACCCTCGATTCGATTGTTTTCTAAGAATGTTGAGCCGGGTATGTAAGCCATGTATCTGGGAGGAACTTAAATAAAAGAAGGGCTTTCAGTTTTTTTCACCCCGTTTTGGTCTTGCAGCTATTTTTAAAATATATATATAAGAATCCCTTTTTTAGAAGAAAGATTATATATGTGTCCAATCTCTAGTGGTGGTGGAACCAACCAAGATGTATGTCGTCCGACCCGACCTCAGACTCTTTCTTCCCGACCTATTTGACTCTCTGGCCATAGTTATTTAGTTTGGTCCTTCCATAGTAGAACCTGCCATAGTGAAGCGCCCTTTGACAAGCGGCTGCGAGCGCCTACATCACAAAGTCCTAACTACATACCTACAATATGGCCATAAGTATTCAGGATGTAAACAAAGTAGCTACTGTCAATGCCATTACTAATAAGATCCAAATAGATCTTGTTTAGTCCGAGAAATTGTTCTTTGAGCTCTTCGTCTATAATAAAGGAATGCTCAACCACATATTTGAAATGGAATCCTTCCGGTAATTGCAGAGTTCCGTTCGTATTTCTATACTCTTCCCAAAGCATTTCTAGTTTAGCTTCGGTTTTTTGTTTAAGTTTTTCGAGAGCCAAGCCATGTATATCCTCCGCAATAGTACTTCGTTCGAAAAGTTGGCCCGCTTTAAAAGCTAAAAAAATAACTATTGAAAGAGAGAGTCTGACTACCAGCAGTGCTGTACTCAGAAAAAAATCCATCCATGTTAAATGAAAGTTTTTCGCTTCTTGCTCGAAAAATTCGAGCTTGAAAAATTCGAGTTTGTGTGAAAAACAAAGGGTTAGTTGGTTGTTGACCAAACAAAAAGCATGAGAAAAAAGAAAAGAGCTATCAATCAAGTGAAAGCATAAGTTCTAGCCTTTTCTCTCTGGCCGTAGTTATTTAGGTGGTATTCCGAGATCGAATACCTCTCAGGAACACACGAAACAAAGATATGAACTGGGTAACTAGAAATGGAAAAGAGATGTTTCTATTTCATCCAAATTAGAAGCTTTTTCTACATCCATATGATCTGCTAAAGTAGATCAGTATTGACCATATAATAAAAGCAGATCTTGGTCCATGGATTCCCAAGAAGGCAAGAACTCCAACTTGTCCGATGCTTCTTCGGCCAAATACGATATACAAGTGGGACCTGCACTATGAGCAAGCTGTGCGAAAAACCACTTCTTTTTTTCGGTTCCGAAACAACTTGGGCGAAATAGGGTTCTACCGGGAAACCATGGATTTTTGAGTTTTCGCCATTGGTTACTGGTTGAGCCACTGGAATGGAATGAGATAAGAATCCCTAGAGATCTTTTCTCTCCACTTACTCGTAACAAGCTTTTCTTCTGTAGAAGACTCTTCGGAATGGCATAATTGTCCGACACTACGTTCCTCGATCTTCAAAGAAAACTGACTCCTCCTATTCCTCCTTCTCCTTTAGGATAGGATCCTCCTTGGTCCTTCTTTCACTAAAGGTCTCACCATTTTCTAGTAGTAGTAGTTCGCGCGAGGGACTCTCCTTTCTATTGCTTGCCCTTGCTTTTCACTCTCATTTGGTCTCTTTCTTCTATAAAATAAAGCAAAGCAAAGCGCATGGCAAAGAAGCAGCCAATTGACTGCCCCCTTCCACTCGGCCTTTCTTCGCTATGTAGATAAGGTCTTAGTCTGTATGGGCATTCTGGGCAGGTCGCAATAATCTCTAGTCGAAGGTTTAGACCAATCGCAATTCATCACCATCTTGCCCGCTTCCGATTGATTACTTGCTATTATATAAGTGTTGACCTAAGCCCCTGCGCAGGGGCTCGGCTCCCGAACCGTACGTGAGCTGTCTCGTACGGCTCTTCCTAAGAACTTGAAGCCCCCTCTCTCTAAATAGAAAAAAATGCATTTACAAGACAAAAAAGTTCAAAAAGCCTTCGCCCTCCTATTCAACGGGGCTATTAGAGAAGCCGCTTCGTTCCTTGACTTCTTTTCTCAGTGAATCTTCGTTGTTCCTTAGTGTAGTCTCGGTCCATAGTTGTTGACTCCGTTCCTTATAGCCTAGTCTATATCCACAGCTGACGTGACTACGTACCGACGCCTTTCCCTTTGTATAGTATACGGCTAAGTGACTTCGTAACCTCAACGTACTTTTTTTCTTACTGTAGCATAGGCCTTTGTTGGGCTTTCGTCCTTTCGCCTATAGACGGCGGCTTGGCTTCGCTATCGCTCATGACTTGGTATAGAGCCGTGTAGTCGTCGGTTTTACCACCAGAATGCCTATGAGATAGTGGTCGGCCTTTCGAATGCCTTCTTCCTGACTTTTCTGAGAAGCCCTTTACGACTATACTATAAAGGACAGCGGGGTGTTCACCTTTGGAAACTTAGCTACTTAAGTCCTTCTCAGAAAGTCAAAGTAAAGGTGAACGACATTCTGTTCTACAGCTACAACACTGAATATTTCTTATTAATATTAAACATGTTAATAGTAGAACTACTTTCGTACTACTAAACAAGGAAACCTTCGACTCCCTTTGTTTCAATAAACGCCGCTTATTTTAGTTTACATTCAAACCAAGGTAAACCAGGCCTAAGCGGTCACGACATCTTGTTGATATTGATTGAGGAGTTTGATGGGGTTTAGCTGACTGAACCCATAAACCTAGAAAGTCGCCGTCACTGGTAGTTTTTTATTTTAATTTGGCACTGTAGGTAGGTCTCGGCGGGGCTTGCGTAATGTAGTTGTAGTTAAGGCTGAAGTAGCGCTTTTAATTTTAGAAGATCTACTGAAGTACCAAAGGCAAACGGGGCTCCTAGGCTGGGACGTCTGGCAGGGCCTCCTGCGCTGGAAGCGAGACCCGAAGGGTGAGCTTATGGTGGTTAGCATCTAGCACTAAATAAAAGGCATTAGGCATTCTGAGCTGAAAGGAGGCAAGCAAATGAAGGGAGGCATTACAGGTCGACTACAAGAAAAGCAAAGCTTCGTAGACTCGGTCAAGTCGCTTATAGAATGCTGACGACTATTTTCCACTTAATTAATAAGCGAAGGGGAGAGGGAAGCGAGGCTTAGCGAGCTTTATAAGGCCCACCACTACATAAGCCGCTGGGGGAGAAAGCTCAAAGAGCTTCCCTTCATTCATTACTAAGACAAGGTCCCAGGTCGCCGAGTTAGCCCGCGCTTTTTCGAAGAATCCTGCACCCATGGGCATACGGCCTGGCAGGCCTTCCCTTTCCGCCGGAGCTTCATGGGTGTTTCCCCGTTCCCCAATCAGATGTTTGGATGTGAGCTATACCCCGCGAGGAGCCAAACGGGCGTATGTCTTTGCCATTTGTCCTCTTTTCCCGTGTGACTAGGAATGCTCAGTGACAACCTCTCAATTGTCTCCGCCTGGCCTCTCTTGCTAACGCGGTAGCACCTAGTGTGGTCAGCACCAATCGTGTTCAGGAAACGAAGCTTACACTCATTCACATTGGTTCATCCTGCTATGCCTGGGCCTTTTGCTCTTATAACGTAAAAGGTGGCCGGCCATTCGTCAAGGCCCAGGAATCCGCTGGACATCTCAGCGGCGGGATTGGATACCCGCATCCGATCGAAGTGCACGATCTACTTTTCACGTTCCATCCTTCAGCCCTTCTCCTAACAGCTTGGCAAGCAAGCTACCTTGATCTGTCTTCGGCTTCGACTTGTTACGCTTAGAAGCTCCAGCAAGCCTTAAAGTCTCTTGCCGCCTAAAACTCTGCCAAGAGAGCGCTGCTTTACGTTTGATCCTATGCACCCATAGAATGCTATGCGTTCTCCAATTTCGGATCTCGCAAAGAGAGAACGTCTTTTTCCCTCTGATTTTCTCTCTCATTCGCGGAGCGAAGAAAGCGGTCTTTTCCCCAGCTATCACTATCCTTGGGAAACCAAAAGAGCTACCGAAGGAAAGGGATGCAGTTTCTCCCTTGGCCTTTGGAGAGGAGAGGGCAGAGAAGAAAACGTCCTTCGCGTAAGTTTTTTTGCTTCCTGCGTCCTTACTAGTAAAAAAGGGGCTCTTCGACTAAGAAGGCATTCTGGTAGGAAGTCCGACCACTACATAAGTCGCCATCCGTCCAGGAGAGAAGCAAGCTACCTTTCTTTGATCCCCCTTCTTGGGTAGGGAAGAGAACAGAAATGGACCGCAGATGGTAGTCGTGGCTGATTCGAGGATCTTACGCGACGGAGCGAACTCTTCTATCGTCTTGCATTTTCTCTGGCGGAACCCCCCAGTCCATCGTACTGGAGAGATTCAAGAAGAATGATTAGGCTCATATTCTATCCTTTCTACAATGCCTATAGACGAAATGCTTCATTTTAGATCAATTCTTCGCTGCAATCGCTTTGATCCACCCCCTCGGTGAAAAATCGTAATACGCCCTGAGGAATTCCTACCAGCAGACTTTCATGTACTCAAAGTGAATCGTCTAAGTGCTCTCCTTTGTCTCATTATTTATCTCATAATTATTCGATTCCGTCGCTAAAGCTAGCTCCTACTCCTCCTCCTCCTCCTTTAGGATAGGATCCTCCTTGGTCCTTTTTACATAACACTCTCCGCTACCCGAGAGGACTGGCTATCTTTCTCTTTATACGCAATATCTTAAAAGGGAAAGAAAAACATCTACCTTCTCAACGTCATTGACTGATATATTCATTGCATGGAATGCCACACTCAATTGTCAGCGACTGGGGACCCGGTCTTCATTAGCTATTTATGGCATGAGCTCTTTCGTTTACAAGGGACAGAATTTAACATGAGTACTGCTTTACACTCTTTTCTCGTGGGGCTTCTTATACCTAAACGCAGCAGGCCACGCGAGTAGTCGAACAAATGAGAGGTTGTCGACGAAGGGGTCAAAGGTCGCGCTTGCTATAATCCGAAGGTTGTGCAAGACCCCTTCAACCTCGCCCGCGTGATAGCTTGCTTGTACTATCGCTCGCCTGCCTGACTTGCTTTCTGGCTAGCTTCTTTATGGCAAGCGCTACCCTAACCTAGCTAGCGCTACATCTTGCTAACGTCGTCTGAATTGCATTGCAAGCGCTACATCTATATGGCAAGCCCACGTCGCCTTCGTTTCCCATTGTAGTTACCTTCTTCATATGGCAAACGCTGCCCGTCTCTTGCACTACATTGTCTGACTATAACCTTGCTTGACCTTTTCGGCTCTGACTGAGCTGACCGTCGCACCTGACTTCTATATCCCATTATCCATAGATCTCCTTCCTTATAGTTGCCGGTCTAAGCAGAAGGTTGCTATGTCAGATGTCTGGTGAACACATTCGTAATGAGTATGGGTCTAGTAGGTGTACTAGTAAGGAACTGAGGTACTGAGTTTAGCGTTGACAAGACAAGTAGTGGATCTTTATTATCGAATGATATGGGAGACAGTCAAAGCCTCAGTCTCAGCATCAACAGAAGAAAAGGATTGACCGACCGCCGTTCAAGAGAGATCCTGAAGGCTCGAACTTTTTCTAGCTTTGAAAGATGGGCCGAAGGAAAGAGGAAGACCAAACAAAGTCGCACTCAAAGCAAAGAAAAGATGCCAAAAGAGATTCACTTTAGCTTCTAGCTCGCTTAGCTTAGTGTAGGTTGCTTGCAAGACTTTCGATAGCTGGCTTGGCCGAACAGAATCACCGATCTAGATAGAAGGGTCGTTCACTCCCTATTCTTTGAGAGGTTGCTTGTGACGGTAGCATTAGCTAGGCAATCAAGGTAGGTCGAATAGAGTCAGTCCTAGGGTGAAGATCATCGGATAGAAAAATGGATTGAGCTGGCTAACCACTTGATGACCCGGTGGAGAATGGGAACAGAGAGTCGCTCCCATAAACGAATGAATGGGACTCCTGGTCCTGATCGAACCAGAGATTCCGACAACCCGGGAAATCGGCAGAAAGAGATGGGTCGGATACTGGAATCTACCCTAAAGTCCTGACTTTTTCGAGGCAGGGCTTCGACCCGTATCTGGCCAACTCCTCAAACTGCTGGGTGCGGCATATTCATGGACTGGCAAAGCGAACTCTCAATTTGATCAGGAGAACCTAGAGAGCTCTCTATCTTTCCCCAAATTCCGACTAGCACGGTTCTTTTTCTCGACCAATTTGAATTCCATTTCATTTTTTATTTTATGTGTTGTAGAGTAGTAAGTAGCTAGGCGGATTTCAGCTCATGCTGCATTGAGAATATCCAAAGAAATTAGAAGCGCCCATGATAGCATATGATTATTCCCATTTGTGACCGACGGTTGCTTGCAAGAGGTGGCGATCGGCAGTGTTCCAAAGCGCCATAACGACGTGCGTTAGAGCATTATGGCAAACGATCCCCATCACCTGTAGTTATGGGGATCGCCTTCGGCTTGCTATACTCTTTCCCTAACGCATCCTGGTTACCATAAAGACTACGAGGGATATCGCATGCGCTAGTTTCGGGGATGTTGTTTACACTACTATTGGTAACAACTCAAAGTGCCGGAACAACTCTAGTGGTGCAAGTGAAGGTTTCAGTCTTGTCGAGCGAAGCAACCACTAGTCGCCCTTAGTGCGCCAAAACACCCTTTCGCTTGCGTGAGCAATGGCCCCTAGCGCCCAGAGCAAGCGCCTTTAGTGTTCCCGACCGCCTGCCTTTCGGCCTTAGCGTTCCAAACAACCAGTAGTGTGATCGATCTGTGTTCAAAACAACCGATGACGCTAGCGACGACTCGTGGGACCCCCTAACGCCAAACAAAAAGGACTAATGCTATAACGACTAGTGGTGTTACGGAACAACTACCCGACCAGTGGTAATAAGGACAACGTAAGTAGGTTTGATAGTAGCCTTAGGACGACTGGTTCTCGTAGTTGTATTGCCCTAACGCAACAACTCAAACAACCACGAGTGCCCCCAAGATGATGAGACGCATGCGCTATACCGTCGAGTATTGCTTGCGAAGCAACCGCAACTCGTTGTAGGTCCTCTCCAACCATTACAGTCGAGTAGCTTTCACTCCTTCACTTGAAATGTGCGGTTGACCTAACACATGGCTTCCCAACACCAATAGTCGCATGAGTTTGCGTTGAAGGAAACCGCATGATGCGTTCCGGAGTTGCCGTAGTTCCGTTACAGCCTTGTCGTCTTGGGTTGGGAAGGATATGATAGGCTCAATTCAAGGACACTCAATTTCAAGCTCAATTTCAGGCTTTCGAAGCTCTGACGATTTCTGTCGCATTTGTTCTCTCTTTTGTTTACCTTTCATTTTCACTTTCTTTTTATAGAATGTAGTGCCCAACAATTTAAAGGAAGGGGTGAAGTCTCGGGATCCTCTCTAGTCGAGTTGTCATATGTCTCTCTCCGGAGTCGCTCCTCTATCTTTCGTGAAAGCATACGAGTCGTTATGTTAAGTATCTAATCCTAGTCTTTATGTTATATGTGTTAGAGGAATTAGATGTCCCTCATGTTGAACAGTCTGACATCAAGTTGTTAGGACCTTAGTAGTTATGCGAACACTTCACACAAGACTGAAAGCGTTAGTGGTTTATGAATCAGTCATCAAGGATCTTAGCCAAAAGGTGACCGACTACGTAAGCACTTTGGGCACAGGTTTACTTGACGAATTGTCATAAAGACATCACTCTGCTATATATATATAAGAAAATTGGATTCTAAAAAAAGATTCAATTAATCAGAAGCATTCGCAGTTTTCAGTTCGTTTGTCATCATCTAAAAGAAAAAGAAAAGAGAAAATAAAAATTTTGAAAGACAAAACTGCTAAGCTATAAGTAAAAGTTGTTGAAGTAGAAAACGCTTGCTGCTCTCTTAGCGCACAGATCATACGCTATCTCATCACTCACTAAGGCTAGCGAAAAGTGATCAAATAATGCATTTGTTCGTACAGCTCTCGAGCCTCACGCTCTATCACGCACGGAAAAGAAGCTGACTCAAAGAAATCGGTCACAAAGCTTATTTTTGCGGGTCAATAAGCTCTCGAAAAGACCTGATCCTTCCCTAACCATGAATCTTGACCCTAGTGAGGGTAGTCGATAAGAGGAATAGGTGGTTTCCAAAGGATAGAGTTATTCTATATGACGCTCTCTGTGTATTGGATGGATGCCTTAGCTGTGGGATAGAAGGCTTTTCTTTCAAGTCTTCTTTTCTTTGATCGCCTAAGTCCTTGACTTGAACACTTTGCTGAAATCATGTATAAGATCATCCCTTTATGGACTGATTCAACCTTGTAGCATATCTTGCAGCCCTTAGACTGATCTCCCCTCATTCATGCCTTCCTTCAAGGCCTATTCTTTTGGATATCCTTGTTTCCATCTTTCCTGGAACGTCCTTTTATTCTGATTGATGGGACTTCTGTTTGAAATCCCTTGACCTAACCTCTCCTTGACTTGCCGCAGCCAAGTCTTCCCCAGCCTCTCCTGATGTTCTTGGTGAGCTAGCCTGTCATCCATCGCCCCAACTTTGATGGTCCCCTTCGACTAGTTCTTTTACAAGTGACCCTGTCTTCCATCTGCTTCTTCCTCCTAATGGTTTGGTGCCCCTCTCCCTTGTCAAAGCTTAGTTATCCGTGAATGAGAACTCGTTTTGCTTGTTGGCTGGCTTATGATGGTTTCCTGTCCCAATTCAACATATTCCTTTTTTTGCTCCTGCTTGGTAGCAGGCTTGTGTGCGAGCTTGGTCCGCTTTCGATTCCTAAAGCCCACGGAGAAGGGTGTGGAGCCTCACTTTCCATGCTGCTCCCCCTGCCAATGTGTTGGCGTCGATGAAGGTTTAAAGCCTCTTTCCTTCAACACCGAAAAGCTAGTAATTTTATGTGTCTTCTTGAGCGAGTGAAGTGCTTCACGGATGTGGAGCACGCATGCATAAAACTTTTTGCTTTTCCTTTCCCTCCCTCGCTTACAGTTACTTCCAATTCCAACCAATTTCTAGTTAATGTACCAATAAGAACCCGACAATTCCCCGTATGGAGCCACCGTCGTTTTGTCTGGCATGTACCCTCAAGTGACCACTCCTCCGAGTATGACAAAGTGAAAGGAGAAAAGACTCACCTCCCCCTACTTTGTCAATCACTGCCGTCTCGTCTATTCTATTCTCGAAAGCGTGTAGACAGAAAGCCCTTTTTTTGGACGGTCTTGTTTTCAGGCCTCCACGGCCGTCCGGGGTTCTCCATTCTCAGAAAGCTTCAACTTTCCCACATGTGCGCAAGCTTGCAAATAGTTTCTGCGATCACTCTATGTAATTTTATAAACCAGTTTATGCTTATAGCTACCCCGGGGGGAATACGTGTAATAGCCCCGCGGGGAACCCCCGCCCGGAGGCGGGAATCTCTTTGAATTTGTCTCTGCGATTGGTCTTTCCTGCAGCTGGACCGCACCTTCGCTTCGCACCTCTTGTTTGAGTGCAAAATAAAATATTGAATAAGGGTTTAATAAGGAGATCTCTTAATTACTTGATCAAGGAACAGTGCTTTCGAACATTACTTACGAGAATCTCAATCCTTTTGCCTCACCTTCTGAAAGGGTAGTAAGAAGGGGGGTTCAGGTGCGCTTCTTCTTCCTGCCGGTTCAGGAGCTTAGGCCCAAGCGGTAGTAGTTTCCTAGTTGGAGTTGGCACACGTAGGCCCGACACCAGAGGTTGGTTGGCGCATTCGGTAAAGCATTCCGCTAGCTGGCGCATAGCAAGCAAGAAAGCTCAAAGCCAGCAGTAAGGTCCGGAGCAGGAGCATTAGGGTAGGCGATGGCCGCTGCATGGTGGAATTTAGCAAGTTGCCGAAACCGACACCACCTACCCGAGCAAGAGTTGTGCTCACCGGATAAATCCGGAGAAGGGGAACTTCAACTAAGAAAGAATAAGAATAAGAAGAATTGCTTAAGTTAGGTAGTCTCTTCTTTTTTTGGTATACTGCTCCGCTCGCAGAGCGAATGAACATACGTCAAACCGAATATGAGGAGGAAAGTGAGATCGTTGTCCGATCTTTATCGTCGAATCCGAAAATGTGCATCTTCGAGTTTTTAAGCCGATGCCCAATCTCCCAATATCAATATTTCGGCTGCTCAAGCCGGGGTATAGGTACAGAAGTGGCTACAACGGAGCAGCTTACTCCTGAGATGGATTTACCGATTGAACTAGATTTACCTACCTTTTTCACCCAAGCGGATTTCCCCATGCTACCGAGTTTTGAGCAGACTACGGATCCCTTCGATGATCTTTTTGATAATATATGTGAACAAATAATAGCTATAGTCCAACCATTTCCCGAATTTCAAGGGTGGGATTTGTATTTTTTGGATGAAGTTATTTCATTGTCCCTTTTTTCCCTGATGGATGAATATTATTTTTCCATTGAATGCCTCCAAGGCATATACTTAGATTTAATCATCAATGGTGCTTCTTTAGCCTTTTTAACCTTTTTTCTTAATTATTGAATTAATGTTATATAAAAAATAAACTGACAAAGCGTCTGTTGACGGAGGTTGTTGTAGTTTTTGCAGTTGCAGGAATTTCTTTCTCACGATTGGGTTGGTGTTCGGTGTACCGCTTGTGACACCTATGCTTTGCATGAACATCTCAATGTCCAAGATAAAAGGAATGAGGGGAAGAATTAACGAGGCGAGTGTTCTGGAAGAGAAAATCGTGATGGAAAAAGCGTGAGGAGAATTCTAAACTTGAGATGTTAGAAGGTGTAAAATCAATGGGCGCAGAAGCTGCTACAATTGCTTTAGTGGGAGCTGCTATCGGTATTGGAAACGTCCTTAGTTCCTCGATTCATTCCGTGGCGTGAAATCCATCTTTGGCAAAACAATTTTTTGGTTATGTCATTTTGGGCTTTGCTCTAACCGAAGCTATTGCAACATTTGCCCCAATGATGGCTGTTTTGATCTCATTCGTATTCCAAGTCCGTTAGTAATCATTTACGGTGAGTGGGTAAGCAGGAGGGGACCCCTGTGGTTAGACTAACTGGCCGAGAAGTTTAGCGAGGTTCCTGCTATGGTGAAGTGAAAGATCTTTCACTATAGTGGGAAGAAGACAGGTGGGAGCGAGAGCAAAGTAAGCTCTAGTGGTAGGTTGTCTTCGCGGTCCCATTTCATCGACATAGTCAGAAGCAATGGATGTTGTAAACTCACAAGTGAAACACGAATGAGTATAGGTTTTGGGGAATATAATTTCGATCTAAACCCGGAAATCCATATCTTTATATACGAAATTACTTCGTCCTTCTTTTTTATTAAATGTTGGCTACGCGGTTCCAAGGGCTCACTGTACTCAACTATAGATCTATAGTACCTGTATAAGCTTAGTCACATTCGGAGTAGACAGACAAAGTTTAGTCGGACATAGTTGGAAAAGTTGTCAAAGCCCCTCATGGAGCGGATGTGAAAGATGAGAATTTCACTCCCATATAGATGGAAAAGTGATCATTTTTTATGCTTTCGAGGTCACTTTCTTTACTGATTTCACTTTGTAACGAAAAATACGGGGTTTTGTCACTCTAACTTTTTCCTTGTGATACCGGAAGCCTAACCTAAAGAGATTAGATTGTTTACCCTATCACACTTCTTAGCTCCCCTACTTCTTCGTGCGACTGCCTTGGCACCTTGGAATGCTAATAGGAGTCAAATCATTCCTTCTTCACTCTCCAGTTGGTCTTAGAATACCAATGCCTTTAATATCGAGTATGCCCCTCCCTACTCTTAGCTCGGGTTCTTGCTTAATGAAATGAGGCATCCCTTCTTCTTTATTTCGCAATACTTACTGTCTCCCATGTCCCGTTTCAATCTCTTGCTTTGGTGCCTGGTCCAAGGAAAGGAGTCCAAGTCTGCCTTCGAAAAATCACAAAGACTGGTCGGTCATAGGCTCCGCCCTTGTTTTAGATCTTCTATTTATAGCATTGGCTAGCGAAGCAGTAGTGGCAGAGGTCGGGCTGGTAAGCTAGCTCATAGGGCTGGCTGCTGGATGGGATGCGCCTTTTTCCGTCAGGCTTTCTAGCCGACTGCTCTATGACGATACTATGTTGAAATATGAAAATGGAGAAGAGTCAACATATGGATCTGAGGTGTCTAAGCGACTAGTGGATGGATTCTCCCTTCTTATTAGCTAGCGGATAGATGGGATGGATAGCCAGTCCCAGCAATGGAATCATCAGCAAAAAACCTTCTTTTCCACCCCTTACCTTCGCCAATGGGGAAAGGAAGTCAGAGTCCCATTTTTCCTAAGAGTTCATTAAGTTTCTATCTAGTTTGTGTTCCGTGAGCGAATGGAAGTTCGGTTGAATGCTTTCGATTCAGTGCTAACAGCTGTCGAAGCAATTCCCTTCTTTTTGTTTGAGATTAGAACTAAGTGTATTCGGTTGTAGCCCTATCTCTTATTCCTAAAGGGTCCATCTCGTCTCGGGCTAGCTGGAGCTCTTGAGCCAGTCGTTACAGGAACATCAATTGCTCCCGTACTATTCATACGAGAGGAAGAAAGGAACCTTGACGAACTAACTTGAGTTCCTCGAAATCCTATTTCGTGAGAGTAAGGTCAAAATGGAATATCTTGGATATATTTGGAAGACCATCTTCTGTAATAAAAGACTCGATTGGATCATGGGTGAATTGATAGACCAAAGGGAATGAATTATTTTAGCCCTGGAGCGAACGAAGACCTCCCCGAATTCTTAGTCCTCTACTTGAATTATGTTGTGAATTACCAGTAGCTATAGTTACAGTTTTAGATTTAGATACCCGCACTCATTACTCATCTAGTGTTAGTAGCAGCTTCCAAAGAAAGAGAGATAGAGGCAGATATGGGACACCATCTCATCTTTCGTTCGCCTAACGGCTCAAATAAGAAATAAATCTTTCGATAACTGGTAAAGAGCTAAGCTCCTTTTCATGGACCTCTAACATCCGGGGACTATCTATTCGAAAGAGCTAGAGGAAGCCCCATCTATAGATGATTACCTCCTTCCCTTTGACCTTTACCTTTTTACCTTTGGGCAGATATCTACGAACCTTATACCGCCAATACATAGGAAGATGCCCTTCCTGCGATGCCAATAGAGAGCGCTTTGCCAAGACTTTTTCATACTTCCGGAACTGAGTGAGGTATAGACAGATTAGATTATACCACAACTTGTGTTGTGGCGAGACCGAGACTAGAGGTTCTAACTCTAAACCCTAAGAGAAGGGCCCCCACTATACTATTTTCTACCCGACGGTACTCAAATCTATAAGACTTTCATATCGTCTAATAGACTATACTAGCTACATTCATCTACTTCACTCGCAGCCTAGCCTTACCAAAAGGAGTTAAATGTATATGGCAATCCCCGATACCAAGAAAGTCACCTTTATACTTTTAAATATAATCCTACCCAGCGTATGCAGGCGTGGCAACCAAGGGCCCTATTCTCATATTCTAGCTGTGCGAGAAGCTATGCTTGGAGCTTGCAATCCTTGAAAATAGCCCATCCTCCACAGTGGATTTTTTTCCCTTTATAGCTTGTGATTGAGTTTGGCATTTGATTAATGAAGTGATTGGGCATTTCACTAGCACCTTCACCAAAGAGACCCCCGCCAGGAAGGATTTCACCGAGGATAGGACAGCAGGCCCAGAATCTGATAGTGTGGACCCAGATGCGAGAGAAGACGCAGAAGAAACAACTTAAAGAAGGGTTTACCTTCCATATCATAATTGATCAGCAGCGTGCGTAAACTTAAGTTCCGTGCAAGCAAAAGCTCCTCTGTGGAGAAGCTAGCGAGTTCGCAGTCTTTAGGCTTTCGCCTGGAACAGGAAGAAGGTAACAAGATCCCTTCCTAAGACCCACGAGGGTAACTTGCCTATTCAACATAAATAAAAGGGAGTCAGACTCGGATCGGGACTTAGATGAATCCGAAGCTGGGGCTAAAGAAATTGTTGAAAGAAGGTTTATACCCGCAATCTCGAGACGCATAATGGAACTCAAATGAGAGTTTCGTGCAATGAACCAGATAGTTAAGGAGTATACCCAGTTTCCTGGTGGTATTCATTCGTTAGGAGCACAACGCGGTGTGCGGAAGAAAGCAATCAACGCTCGCATCTTTGTTAGAAATGGTCGGATCAATCTCAGCAATTGGCCTATCCACCACAATGGGACCCCTACAGTTAGCCTAGTACGCGCTATAGCTATCCTTCACCAGGGGTAACTATACAATACAAGCCTCTAATGTAATGCGCACGTAGTTTGTTGATTGAGAAGCTAGTTTGTTATGCTTACCTAAGCCCTATAGAAGTTGGAGCAGCTAAAAGCATCCTCTAGTGAGGTCTGGAACGATCCAATAATGAGATGGTTCAATTCTTTTCCCATTTCCTCTCCACTCCTTCGCCCTTAATTCAGAAAGAACATGGCGTGCATCTTTGAAACCTGCATTTGTCTATCCGAATTACTTTATAAAGATGTAACTGGACTGACTCCGTAAGTAAACTCGTTCCGTTGGAGTTACGTTCACTCTCTCTTCTCAAGTCTGTTTTCCTTTTGTCTCTTCACTTCTCTTATGCAACAATTTTTGGGGTTGCGACGGGAGGCGAGACAGGAGCTAGGAAAGCTCTCTATATCGATCTTTCACTGACGACATTTGGAATATGCAGGGGTCGAACCCGCCTCCAGCCTGTTTACTCAATCCCTTATTTTCGTAGTAACTTGTTTCTCGAGGATATCGAACAAGAAAACATCACTAAACACACCAACAATCTCCTACGAGAGGAAACTTCAAAACTATGCTCAAAATGATGCTCGTAACTGGTTTTTTCCGCTGTAAAGTGGCTCCCTACCCTTTTTCAGGTTTGCACGCATCTTCTTATTAAGCTGGACTTCTTTTTGGACAATGAGGTCTCAGTCCAAAGGCCTAAAATGATTGAGTGAGGCATGCTGATCCGAGCGAAGCAACATATTAAGTCCCCTCAAACTCTAGAGTCAGCTGTTGGAAGAAACTCGCACTTAGGCGTCAGTTCGAGAAGGGAAATCATAAAGATCTCGACAAGAAAACCAAGTTGGATAGCTATTGCACAAGCTAAAGTGAAAGGTACGAATCCCTTCGCAAGTGATGATAGAGAATTGAGAAAGACTTTTTTAGCTTTGTTTTGGGATGTGATGATGGAGATATAACATTACCTATCAAAATTAAATAAGGGTAGTGTTATATTCTAGTTATACTCCCTCAACCCTAGAAAGAAAACAAAAACCTCGGATCTGTAGGCTGCTCGGTACGGTTCGCTCAGGCCCTTTTCTTGGTGTGCAAAGAAAGAACCGACAGTTTCTCGCTCCAGTACAGAAGCTGAGTCTCGTTCAGTTGCAGACTGTATCGCTGAAGTGATTTGGTTGCAACAACTTCTCGGAGAACTGGGAATTAGAAACTCGGTTGCACCTACAGTTCACTGTGAGAATATCTCTGCTACTTAGAAGGCTCTAAACCTGGTTTTTCATGCTAGAACGAAGCATGTTGAGCTAGACGTACATTTTGTCAGAGAACGGGTAGCAGCTGGACGACTACGGGTTCGATATGTTCCCTCCTTTGGAATAGGTTGCTGACAATTCACCAAGGGATTCTCTGGTCCACGACATGCACTTCTTAGGGGCTATCTTTCAGTGGTAGCCCCCACTTCAGATTGAGGGAGGGTCTTTTTTTATATATACTATGTTTCCTATTGTAGCTTTTCTTATTTGTAAAGATCAATATTGTGATAGAAATATTCCATGGTTTCTCCAAAGTCTTACACTATCAATATAGAAGACTAAACCCTAATTAGGGTGTTGTCTGTTTTCCCTCAAACCATATTTGTATATATCAACATGGTATCAGAGCCATTCGGCCACACCATGAGTTCCTCTTCTCAACCCACACAACCTGGTTCCGATCGTCTCTACCTCGGAACCTTCTCATGATGATCTCACTCCACGGAGGAAAAAGGTTGGTTAATTCATTCAAAAGACGGGCTTTCCTAGCTCAACTAGCTTCATTCGATCAACCCTTCCCACATCGATCCCACACAGAGTAACCTTTTTAGTGCTTGTTCGGAATGGAATACTTATTGTTCAAATAGACTCTTCCCCTCTTGTAAGTTCAAATTTCTTCTATGGTGAGGTTGATCGGTTCGCTTTCCCTTCTGACTATGCTTTCTGGGGCCGGGGCTTTGAATAGCTTTACCAGGAAAGAGAAAGAAGATGTGACCAAGAAGGGCTTGAGTTGAAAGAATGGCTCCTGCTGAATCAGCCGAGAGTTCAAAAGATGAGGATCCATATTAACTTCTTGAATAGCGAATAGCAGGCGCAAGGGAAATGCTTGCTTTAGGAGTGAGTACCAGATGAAAGTTTTCTTAGGATTCTGCTGGAACTGTCTTCTCTTAATCTAAAGGGAGTTCATCGAGAGCAAGAGTCATTCATGCTCTGTAGCCGGAGTAGATAAATTCAAGAGGCGAAGTGCTATAAGAGGAAAGAATATGAACTAATCCTTTCTTCTTTCCAAACCGGAGAATAGAAATGAATTATCTTTCGATTTTCACCTACTTCTCCCCAGTAACGAAAAGAGAAGATGTGAACTAGCTGCTTTTAGCCTCATCCCTTTCTCCTTAATATGAATATGGCACTGCACTGAGAGGTCTTGACGATAGCCTTCTTCCGAACCTGCTAAGCTAACTTGTCCTTGTTCACGCGAAAGAGAAGGAAATGCTTGATATTACGTTACCTGGCTCTGCTCTTAGAAAGAGAGTAATGCCTCTTGAGCCAGGTGAGGATATTTCGACAAGAGAGTCACCTGCCCTTGCCAACTCTTTAAGGTCAACCGATGTCTTTGGGGATTCCCCTGGATACTTTTGCTAGCTATTCCTCGCATCGTTAATAGTTCTTCGCTAAACAAGAGACTAATGGAATCGCATCTCAGTCAACCGGGAGTCAAGGAGCTAATAGCCTTTCCTTTCTCTACGATTCTACGCCTTGGGCTACAGAATTCACCTTTGGGCCCGGTCCTTATTCTTTCTTTAAGGACGGGAAGAAAGTACCAAATGAAACTGCCTTCCCTTTCTTTACCTTACAGCTGAACAAGTCCTACTGGCGGAAAGATAATATAGCTTCCAATCCTGTCTTTGATTGAAAGGTCAAATCTGTCCCAGACTGGCTATCAAGAAGCAAAGTAGCCACCTTCACTCGGAGTTCTTTCTGAAAGAGAATCCCTTACTTACTAAACTAAAAGGCCAAGACTTAGTAAACCACCAACGGCGGATACCCTGGCATATGGAAGAAGGTCAAGAGCTTCTTCTTTTGAATCTTAAACAGATCCGCGCCATGTCATTTCGCTCAACAAGAAATTACCCCTCGTCAGGTATTCATTGGAAATGATCACACCGCTTGTTCATCTGCACCCGAGAACATCAGAGTCGTGAACGGCAAAAGGACTGATCGCTACTACTACTCATACTATGAGCTATGCCACGAGCGGAGCTAACTCCGGAAGTGACTGCTTTCACTCCCTTTGGGCTAACTGAGCTAACAGTTAGGGATGACATAGCAATAGCTGCTCCTAGTCCCACACCGGGAGTCCTTTATTATTATATTTATTTATTTTTCTCTTTAAAGACTACCGGGAGGCATTTTACTGTAGAAACTATGCGATCGGGGGATACTTTTCAAGACAAAATAAAGAAGTCCTCGCTGGGAAATAAAGAATTCATGGTGAATGCCAGCTATCAAGCGAGCAAGAAGCATTATAGCCACCTAGCTTAGCTTGAGGATGTCGCTGCTCTTCCGGATGTATGTGACTTGAAATCTCTCGAATGCAGTGGTGCTAGGTCGCCAGGAGAAAGAAAAACTAGACTTCCACTTCTCACAGATTTTGTAGTGACAAAATGCTAGCTATTTAATTATTTCTAGTGAACCCTAGCCATACCGGAAGAAGCCAAAGGCAAAGAAGTCTAGAAACTTCTCCGACGACATCATATGTTAAAGAGAGTCTCGTCGTGTTCAGGCGGCTAAGCTTACCAGCAATAGAACTACTTAAAGTAGGCTGTTCGCTCTTTGCCCGTCGGTTTGATCCAGAGCTCAAAGCAACCAGAGTTTCTACCTCAACTAAACATGTTCCTATCTTTCCCGGTATATGCGAGACTTCTAACATCTAGCTCTTTTCTGGGCAAATGATTAAAATGAGAGCTGTGGAACACATGCATAACTGGATTATCTTACTATTGATGATAGGGCCCAAGAAATAGAGGCACCAGACTTAGTAAAGTAAAGGTCTCTAAAACAGAAACAGAATAGGAGACTTAGATCTAGGCAGGCGATCCAAACATATGACAGATCGGGGCAGCAGCGGGATCTTGCCATTGGATTTAACGAGAACTCTCGGCGCAATGTTAAATTAGGATCTAAAATAGGCTGCTTTGGGATGGCAGCAAGCAGTAGATATGTGTTTATGAGACCGAGGTCAATGCATGAAAAACAAAAGTAGGCCACTTGCTGGTTTATCCAATCGTAAGACGAAAGAAGAGGTATATTTTTCCCACTTTTTTGTTGTTATCCATCAATCAAAGAATTTGTGCTGAGGCAGCTAAAGAGATATAAAGCATTGGCTTGCCCCTCATGGATGTGGTAGATCTCTAGATAACTTCTATGCCTTTCAGTTTCAAACTAAACAGAGGAGGTAACTCAAATTGGAAGAGGGGCAGCCATTAAACCTCGATAATTGGTTAGACCGCACAAGAATAGAAAAAGAATGCATTGGTTGTTACAATCTAATCTGGCTTTATGATTGACAGATATAGATTCATCTCCACCTTCCTTTTAGTAAGAGTTATTGCATGAGCGACTTAGTGGTTAGCCGAGCCCATGGCATGATGGGAAAAGCCCTCTTCTGATGGTTGAGCGGGTAAACCCTTTATGCTTGAAAAGAGTGAACGCGCAGAGGCTGCCAAGAGAGCTTTAACCCTCTATCTGCAGGAGATGTAAATACTTCCTTTCTCCTCTGGAACAAAAGTTATAGGATGCTAGCTAGATTGATTGGTAGATTAGAGGTCTTCCGTCTAGCCTCTTGCTCCTTATCTCAGACAGAGCACAACGGGTAAGGAAAGTGCTGTTAGGCCAGAGTTTCTTTTTGAGCAGCATTTGGTGATTTCATTATCCGAGAGTGGGATTTTGAAGTCTTTCTTTTCCTTTTTTATTCTTAAAAAAAAGTATCCGCATTTAGTCTCTCAACTGAGATCTACGCCATTTCCTCTAACCTTTGGTAATGTAAGCTAATCCAATAATGGAACTACGGAATCTGTAGCATGTTTACCCCCGGTAGCTTTCGTTAGGGAATTTATCATCACAGAAGGAACGAAGTAGCTTGATCGAAGATAAGAGAGAGAGGAGAAACACATACGGGACAATATGATAGTACTTTATAGCACAGTTTACCTGTCATTGATAGGGGCCCTGGTATTATGAGTAAACAACTACCTTGATTTAAAAGTGCAACCGCTGTTCAAAGAATATCAATGCGGCGGGAGTATAACTATGACATTAATAATTAGAATTCGAAAACCTTTGTCAGTCAAGTCCAAGTCTACTCTCTCGAAAAAAGCTTAGCCATCGTAGAGCGGTCGACCTAAACGAGAATGGATACAGCACGAGAGATGATACGGACGAGTCATAAGCACGGTCGGGGGTCCCATCCCTTTTGCAGGGAATGGTTTTTTCCGGTTGTTTGTTCCTTGGTTGAAACATCGGGCACCAACTCATTGAAACATCAAAACTTTTCTGTAGGATATATATATGTGGTTGCACCGGAAATACTCTACTTTTTTGGGGGGCTCATCAAGCGCTTTCTCCAACTTGCTCGCGGGTTGGCCCAATTTATTCTTATCTATATTACTCAACTGGTACTTGATCGTAATTATGTGAGAATCCCCTTTCTTTTGAAAAGGAGTCTAACTCTCCCTCGAGTCCACTTCCATTAAAGATACCGAACCAAGTCTCTACTAAAGTAAAATAAAATCCTCCCCTTTTCATTCATAAGGATAAGGATGAGCAGAGCGAAGTCGTGTTGTCAATGGATTTCTTTTCGCTAGAAACGCTGGATGGGGGGCTGTAGAATGACTTTCCCTGGCTGAGGTACTCCTCGATGAGTGAATTGAGTGAGTTGGTTTGCTTGTGCTTCAATTAGATCTGAACCAATGGAAATGGCAAGCGCTAGCCTAAATCAATATTCTTTTTTTCTTTCGGCTCGATCATAGAGAGATGGGTTTCAAAGAAAGAAGATTACTACTTAGTTAGATATAGAAGAACCAATCGAATGCTACTCAGTAACTCACTTGTATCCTTTTGTATTCAATGAATGAAAGGATTGGAAATGCAATAGAGACTGTAGAATACCTGCACTTATGTCATCAAGCAATTTCTTTTCGCGGAACTGAAGAAGAGCTTCTTGGCATAATAGACTTGTTTGTTGGCAGATGCCGTTGACTAAGATCTTGCTGATGAGGCCTTGCTGCTTCTGCCTCTCCCAACGGTTGAGCTAGGCTCACTAACTTCGAAAAGGGCAACTATACAAGGGAAACTAAACTGCCTAGGCCTATATATAGTTTACCATTCGAAATACTCCCGCATGCAACTATTCCCTAAGTGATTATTGCATGCTTTTCTCGTGAATAAAGAGAAAGTCTTACGTACAATGTAGCCAGAGTTCATACCCTTCCAGGAGCATATATATTATTTAGTAGGCGACGAAATGGGCGGTGCAAAAGGAGAAGAGAATTCTTTCCGACGAACAGCTGCTTTCGCTCGTTGCTTGAAATCATATGTAATGTATCTCACTCAAACTTGTGAATAACCCTGTAACTCAAACTCATCTTGAGGCTCTGACCTAAATGGGAAGAGAGGTTGCTTCTCAACTACTAAAAAAGAGGGACTCCGGGGAAGCGGCCAAGCCAACAGAACAGGTTACTATCCAAGAAATCGCCTTCGTATGATACCTCGACATGTTGAAACGGATGTTTTTCGGTAATGAAGCCATTTTCCCTTCCTAATGGTGCTAAAATATATACCTTTCTGGGTCCCTACAAGGGCTAGAAATGGGGAGGATGAAGCAAAGCAGTGGCAAGAGCTATAATACATCTATATGCTATTCCCAATCTAATGGTGCTATAAACCAAGATCTCTTCGTCAGGATCGCCTGAAGAAAGCCAAGAGGAAGCCTAAGCAAGTGAAACTCTCGCGAATAGGAGAAGAAGGCTCCTAGCGAGTGTACCTGATTATTAGACACAGAAGCTGAATCCTAGAATCCGCATGGTATCCGCCAACTTCAAACAAGAAGTAAAACCAAGGGCAAGGGAGTTCGCTCCGCTCCATCCCATGGTTCATTACCCAGAACTACCAAATGAAAGAGACAGCCTGGCATGCGCCACTAAAAAGAGAAGCATCTCGGTAGAAAAAGGAGGTGCTTTACGAGTGGAATATGCGGGAAGAAGCGTAAGAAAAGTTATCTAACCTCCATAGGGAGCAGGGTAAAGTCTTGTTATCAACGGATTTCTTCTTCCCCTCGCTAGCTGATCCCAGGACTTCCTTAAATGAGTGTTGACTACTCTCTTCTTTCGAATCAGTACCAACGACAACGGCAACGACAGCTACAAAAGAAGAAGCATTTTTTGATTGAATGGCTTTCATGGGATTTGATCCGGAATTGGATAAGTCCGACAAAAGCTCATCTATAGAAGTACGTAGTCCAGAGCGTTCAGTCAAGTAAAGAAGGGAGTGAACTCACTTCTCCCCCGAGTCCGTCGTCAGCTCGTTCAGGCTTCTGACCTACAAAGCAGTGGTAGACTAGATCATAGGGATGAGATACGACTGGAATTTCCATAGGAGAAGAAGTCTAGCAGCTCAAACTGAGAAAGAGGGGTGCCGGTGATAGCTTCTCTTTCGCTCCTTGCCTGTGTCTCGCCTATAGATGAGCTTTTGTCTGACTTATCTGTTTTAGACCAACCCCCAGAATCGCCCCTCTCCCTATGGTCGAGCATTCGCTGATATCCCTCTTTCTACTATTTTTATTTGTTTGTGGGTTCATCTCATTAGCAAGATATGGGACTAAGTGATGATACCAATAGATGAGAAAGACTACTTAGGCGCATAGCCACCCCTCTCTGGAAGCTTAGGCCGTAGTTTTGGCAGAAAGAGGAACTGCTATGCCTCCACCACTTGTTGCTGGTATAAGTCACCACTCGGTTGTCTCAGATCCAAGGGATTCCTCTTCTGAACAAGAAGAGTAATGGCAGGTATTATCGATAGGGGCACTTTTGAGAGCGAGAACTTCGGGCTTTTTTCTTCCAGTCTCTCTTTGGGTTTTGGCTGAGAAGTCTTTTAAGATATCCCATAAGCAACTACCCTACCCTAAGAGCAGCCGAAAGAAAGACTGCTAACATCCTCTCGCCGGGAACTTTTGTGAAATAGAAGAACCAAGCAAAGAAAAAAAGCTGAGCTAGGTGGTTATAACAAAGTACGTTGGGAAATGGATTTCCATAATAGACAGTTGGTACGGAATAATTGAAATGAGGAGACACGTAGACTGCTCGAAGTGAGGGAAGTGCTTTTATTTACTAATCTAATTTAGGCCCGCAAAGGTAAGGGTACGACCAATCCATCGGCATCTGCTCCTCCTCTTCCATTCGTTGATCGAACTGCCGGAGTGAAGAAACTCATTCTCATGCTCATGTGGTGGTTACAATTCAACCTACCCTTTTATCTTAGCCCTTACGGGAAAGGAAAAAAACTCTCTCAAGCCACAGCCATTAAACAAGTGACTCCCTCCTATTAATTTAGTACGAAAGAGGACTACCATACATCCCTTTGGTGCAAAGTGGTTGCCGCTGTCTGCTTCTGTCTAAATCTCTTTTGGGCTCATGAATAGAGGAAAGAGGATATCTCCCGTAAAACCAATAATAGCTGGGATTGCCCGTTCTCTCTTCTAGTAAATAAACTTCGGAAAGAAAGCATTTCTACCTCTCGCCTGCATTTGAGGGACTGGGCTCTAACCCAATAACTGAGCCTGCGTCAAGCTAGTGAAATATTTATAGGGGCACTTTTGCCTAATCATGGGCCTACATTCTAGAAAGCAGGCACCGCTGCAACATAAGTAAAGAAGGATCAACCAAATCCCTACCGACTGGTGAATGGAAGCGAGGGACGAAGCAACTACTCAATAAGCAACGAAATGGATCTGCAAGACATTATATATACATCATAAAGTTCCTAAGGCTACGCCCGGAGAAGACGTGTACGGGAAAGCTGCCTCCCTTTGGTCAGCAGATGAAGGAGCCGATTCCGCAAGGTATGTATGCATTTTAGGATTTTGCTGCAAGATATGCTTCAGACTTGCTAATGTAATGGATTATAATTCCTCTAATTGAGCCACTAAAACCCCTAGTCCTTTTCATAGGATTTGGTAAAATCCGGCACAGGAGATCTCAAAGCTACAACTAACCTCACGAAGATCAGGAAAAGATTAGAATTCCAGGTTTCTAGGCGGTGAACCGCTCTACTCTACTTTCTATAAAATGACTTGGGCTCGATCCAACATCAGGATGACCCGACAGGCCGAGCACGTCAACAACTTAATCACGACTTTGTGACCGGGGAAACAAGAGCTAGACTTCGGCAAAGGTCCCATCCCAATATCTGTAGAATATTAATTTATTGGAATTGAGTCTCGTTTACCAGTCTGTGTGCGAGATGCCCAGCAAACAAATATAATAAGGGTCGGTCGATTAAGCATCTCAAGTGGTTGCTTCTTTCTGATGTCCATGTGCCAATGCCAGGTTGGATCGGTCTAGACACTTTAATCTTAACTAGCTCCGTTTGCGTTGGATCAGCCTACTTCATGCACGAGCGGAAGACCTCCCCTGCCTACCTAATAGGAACTAAGGTACTGCGAAACCGGTCTACCTACCCACTTTAAGATCCGGCAAGAACGGAGTGAACAAAATAGCTAACTGCCTCGGAGATTGGAGTTATGATCTTTACACCTTCATTTGTGGGATCAGATCAGATGATGCATCCAGAAGAGGGGCAAGCACGACTCTCTAAGGCATGGCACCAAGCAAGGCAAGACCCATCAAACCGATACCCAAATCTGTCTCGAATCAATATTCGAAGCTGACCTCGTCAATACGTGTTACACAAACGACACATCAAATGAACAAGTAAGCGAATAGGGACCGGGTTCCTTGGGCAGCAAGCTGGCGAATCTAATAACTTTGATTCCTCATTTGATCACTTGTGCAAACCCTGATTCCCCTTTTTCCTTTCCCTGGTTCGTTAAACAGAGTAGGGGGCTCTAGCTTTAGCTCGAAGAGGAAATGAGTTCTTGTTCTGATCTGCACCGGGGGTTGCTTCGGTCAGTTACAGGGGTGGGCAGTAGGTAGTTCCAATTCTAGCTAGTAACTAGAATATAGGACCCGGAAGCCCTCGAGGCAAGGCGAAAAGGAAGAGATGCTCCCTAGCCTCGGCTGAATGTTGATTACATGAGCCACTGTCTGCCTATCTTATATCTTTGTACCTGACCGTTTACGCTGAAAGTTTGATAAGAAAGCAATCAAATGCATATTCGTGGCTTATTCTAGTAAAAGTAAATGTTGTGATCCCACAACTAACCGCTGGTATGCATAACGGAACCTTGTCTTCGATGATGCATCATCGTGGTGGTCACCACAACAGGTGATATTACGTTATTCCAAAGAAATAGAAGAAAAGTTTCTGGAGAGACTAGGACGGATGAAAGACAGCCAAGCTCAGAAGCTATTGAGCTGTCAATACCATTGACTAGTAAAGGTGAATCGGAGCTTTAATTACACTGTTTATGGCCTTGGCAAAGCAGTATACACCAAACAAAGAACTCCTAAAGATCTTGAACAAGAAGGATCGAGAGAAGAAGCTAGGCCACAACCGCAGCTCCAAAGATCCACCAGGCAGCGAAACCTTTTTTTTATGCCAATGCTGCATTGTCAGAAGAGAAGAAAGTGGTAGAGCCATCGACATATAAAGAAGCGTCACAGAGTGTGGAGTAGCAGAAGGCTATGGAAGAAGATTGTCTAGCCTTGAAAGAGAATCAAACTTAGGACTTAGTCGCTAAGCCCAAGGATGTGAAAGCCATATATTTCAAATGCGTTTACAAGAGAAAGACAGGGCCATATGGATCAATTGAGATATAGAAGGCTCGGTTGCTAGCTCGAGGGTTCTCATGGCAGTATGGACTAGATTATAATAAAAGGTTCAGTCCAGTGGCAAAGATTAAAACCATACTGTCCTGCTGGCGCTTGCAGCAAGCAAGTCCTGGAAGTTGTGGAAGATGGACGTGAAGAATGCTTTCTTATATATAGAATTCGAACGAGAAATTTACATGGAGCAGCCACAAGGCAAAGAGAGTAAAGCTCACCCTGATGGTGTGTGAGAATTGAGAAAAGCTCTGTACGGGTTTTTGCAAGCACCAAGGGCGGTAAGATTGCTGAATTTGGAATTCAAAGTAGAAATTTAGTGGCGCCTGCGGATTCAAGTCTCTTTCTTAAGACTCGAGAAGGAGAAGGGAAGCTGTCCATAGTCCTGCTATAGTATACGTGAATGATCTTGTCATCACTGGAGATGACAAAGAGGAAATTCACCCAACAAAGGAAAATCTATCAGTACGCATCAAAATGAAGGAAACTGGAGAGCTCTACCATTCGAGCTAGATCGAAGAGAGAAAGGCTTCTAAATGTGTCAACAGAAAGACAGTATATCTTAAAAACTATTCCTTTATGGTTGGCCCCAGTGCTTAACGTCAGCTTGCCTCCGCATATGAAAAGTAAGCCAGCCGTATTAGCTCATTAACTCGCCTTAACGCATCCTCAATATATAGGCCCGGACTTACGTACGGTATCACTTGACTAACAACTGCCAAAAGCAGAAGCTTCAATGTTGATTGACGGGCTTACTGTCTCCTTTCAAAAGGGAAAATGATAGAGGTCTCACTGCTCGGGTAGTCTCTAACCCTTGTGCCTTGAGAGAAAAATCAGTTAAGGTAGCAGTATAATATATGTATCTCTCTCTCCCCTATCTGGGAAACTACAGTACTCCGAACTCTTTATCAGCATCTGTTTTCAATGACAGCCGTTATTCTTTCAAGCATCTGCGTATCAGATTCGTTCAAAGCTTTCCTCCCCGACGGTCTAAACCAGGTATGGTACGAACTCGATTTAAGTGGGGATCAGAGCAGGTCTCAACCAGCCTTTCCTACTATGCTTTCTTCCAGTCATGGGGGGCCCACTTGTAGCGCTCCCTGGCTCTTCTAAGATAAGAGCTGCTGCCCTCTACTCTTTGGCTTCGAGTGTGCTTCTCACCATCCCTTTTAATTGCGTATAGAAAGAAACGTCCTGTCGCTTGAGGTGGTGACACTGGTCTCAATAGAACAGCCTGCTCACAGATTGGATTCTTGAATAGGATAGATTTGTCTAAAGAGCTCTGTGTCTCAAAGCAAAGGTCAGGCCTAAGCCACCTATCACAAGATTCGAAGCAAGGGGATTCAAATTCGAAGTCTAAATATCTTAAGAGAAGAAAGAAAAGAGAAAGAGGAACGCTTTTGACGTCTCTAATCCATGATCATCTTCTATATACCTGAATATTTTCATCCTATATAAGTTTAGTGGAAAAAGCAGCCGAGTGTTATAGCAGGAGTTCTAGCCTTTAGCCTGCAACAAATCAAAAAGGCAGTCTTGCGCCAGGCCCTGTGTCGAGCAGAGCTTTCAAAGAATTAAGTTTTGAAAAGAAAAATGAAAAGAAAATTAGCTATTTATCAGTATGGGAATAATGTAGCCGAAGGTTCTGTTGTAATATCAACTGAACCCAATCGTTATTCACCTAATGATTGGTTCAAAATTGAAATTTCCGAGTCTTCTCCATCTGAAAGAAGTAGTTCTATCGGGGAGCCCAGGTCTCCTTTAGCTTCTGAGGCCTCCACTGTGGAACTGACTTCTTCCTCTTCTCCCCAACAACAAAATCTTTATGAGGACTTTCCTAAGATTTCTCGTTTCTTTCAAGAAAGAATGGAGTAACTAGGACTTGACTTGCCATCTATTTGGTCTCTCAACGACTTTCTCCGTATGGTGCTTGGGGAAGATGAGGTGCTAGACCCCTCTTTTCTATCTGAGGTTTACTCTAACCTTGTAGAGTGTGGGTTTAGAAGTTGCTATTGGGAAGAGTTTTTCTACTTTATTCACTTAGTTTATGGAATAATCTAAATTTTTTTTGTTTTGTCGAGCCCTGCTTTCTGGTTTCTGCATTTTGCTTTTTCCCATGCTTTCCGTTTGTCAACAATCAACCAAAGTGCTATATACTTCTTCACTACTCGTACAGGCTTGACGGAGTTAAGCTGAATTGAGGGAATCATTTTGTCTCAATCGATCAAGAATGCCTCAACTGGATAAATTCACTCATTTCACACTGGATCTAGCGCAGATCGTCTCCAGCCCACTTGAACAATTTGAAATAATCCCATTGATTCCTATGAAAATAGGAAACTTATATTTCTCATTCACAAATCCATCTTTGTTTATGCTACTAACTCTCAGTTTGGTCCTACTTTTGGTTTATTTTGTTACTAAAAAGGGAGGAGGAAACTCAGTACCAAATGCTTGGCAATCCTTGGTAGAGCTTATTTATGATTTCGTGTTGAACCTGGTAAACGAACAAATAGGTGGTATTTCCGGAAATGTTAAACAAAAGTTTTCCCTTCGCATCTCGGTTACTTTTACTTTTTCATTATTTTGTAATCCCCAGGGTATGATACCTTATAGCTTCACAGTTACAAGTCATTTTCTCATTACTTTGGGTCTCTCGTCTTCTATTTTTTTTGGCATTACTAAAGTGGGATTTCAAAAAAATGGACTTCATTTTTTTAAGCTTCTTATTACCTGCAGGAGTCCCACTGCCATTAGCACCTTTTTTGGTACTCCTTGAGCTAATCCCTTATTGTTTTCGAGCATTAAGCTCAGGAATACGTTTATTTTCTAATATGATGGCCGGTCATAGTTCAGTAAAGATTTTAAGTGGGTTCGCTTGGACTATGCTATGTATGAATGATCATTTATATTTCATAGGGGATCTTGTCCTTTATTTATAGTTCTTGCATTAATCGGTCTGGAATTAGGTGTACCTATATCACAAGCTCATGTTTCTACGATCTTAATCTGTATTTACTTGAATGATGCTATAAATCTTCATCAAAGTGCTAATTTTTTTATAATTGAACAAAAGCGAGTCTGAATGGGTATACTTAGTCGTGGAGCATTCCGAGTATTTGCTTTAGGGATCGTTCCTACGCATCTCCTTACTTTATAGCAGTTATTGCTCCAGTTGCAGAAGGTATAGCTCTCGCCTCAGCTTTTTCTATGAAATCGGAGACTGTTCCAATTTCCTACTGAGATAGGCAAGCGGAGGGAGAACTAGACGTATCTTACTAGGAAAAGATAGGTTAGAATGGATAGCTCGCGGGTGGGATTGACAGGATAGATCACTATTGCAGAAGGAGGTAGAACTGGGGGAAGAATTATGGCTATAAAGGTCCTCGCCCTCTTAGGCACATGGTTCTAAAGATTCAATCTCAAAGCGGTACTAAAGATTAGGCAGAAGAAGAACTAGAACTAGAATTCTTCGCCCCTCCCCTTGTACCAAGAAGCAAGTTTAGAACATAAGGATAATGGGCTCGTCTATTATAAGTTATTAGTTTACGGAGCTATCTTAGATATCTCGAGTAAGGATACGGGACGGGATAGTTAGAGTTCTATTTCTAGGAAGGAAGAGACTATCGGGAGCTCACTCTCAGCCGGGCTCGAAGCAGAAGGTAGAACGTAATATCTTTTGTTGGTTCAGCTCATCAAGCTATTACAAAAGAGTCCATCGGAGACAAAGAAAGAAGCCATTTTTACAGTATTTTTGCTTCCAGTCCGGATCCATCCTAAACCAAAGAGCGGGGCTAAGCGAGGGGCATAGCAACACAGTGTTCATACTCGAGTTGCTCAAATCCAGTAGGAATATCAGGAATAGTAGGATCTAGTAGGAGCTTGCCTTGGAATGCAGTGAGGGAGCCCGGAGCTTTTGAATTATTTCATAACCCAAGGAGAAGAATAGGACTCTTTACCAATATCATAACCTCTCGATGGGAAATGGAACTTAGATCACAATGTGAACCTACTTATGAGTGGAATTTCGTTGACAAGCAAATTCCCCAGGAAAACGAACTTTTCTCCAATTGAGATGCTTTCTTAATTTATGGATTCTATGCGAGATTCGGTTAGTGTGAAGTGTGATCCTAGCTCAGAAGGAAAAGCTATATGCTTAACACATAGAGTTCGATGTAGGTAAGGATGTGCTCCAAAGTTTTCAATTCCACCTTATCAACTTGAAAAGAGCTAATACGGGCTTAGCCTGCCTTTTATCTTATCCTTCTATTCTAGGCGAGGAGGGAAATTTAGAATAAATAGCCTCAGAAAAAACTACAAACTAGTCAAAAGACAGCCTGCCTTATTCTTCTCCCGTTCGGGACCCCTATTTTCTCGGAGATAGCCTGGTCTGAGCTAGAACAACAGATTCGTGAGCAATTATTTCACAGCTAATTCAACAACAGCCATTTTTTCTAGGGAACTTTCATATGAGTCTGTTCTTTCTTTTAATCCACTATAAAGGTTCTAAATTTGCTCCTGAATATTAAGGATAATTACATTCTTGAAAGGATCAAGGGCTCTACCCTCTCGCATAAAGTCTTACACTCTTATCTTCAACTTTCATGGCTTTTTGCTCGTTTGGTCTCGTTGTTTCATTCCTGGTTCTCTCTTTTAAGCTTCTTTCCATCCTGGGGATTTCTTCTCATTCCGTCCGTTCTGCTAGCTGGTGTCGCCTTCTCTCTTACTTATCTATTCCCATCCATCTTTACCTCTCCTACTCCACTACTTCCCTCCTTCAAGGCATGATTAATGCTCCTTAAACCTCTATCTTGAAAAAGAGCATTTTTTAGTGGAGCCTTAGCACGTGAACCCATAGGAACAGGGCCCTTCTTCTTTGCAAAAAAACTTCTAAATTATCATCACATCAGTAGGCGCAGAAAGCAAACCTTGGTATTGACTTATTGAAAATCTCTTTGAGATTGCTTAGACAAATCTTTTTGTGTGAGGTCACTGTTCCCCACCTTTCTTACCTTGTTTTTTGGGCTTAAAATTCTGTGACTCATAAGCCCTCCATTTCTAAAGATAGATGGCTAAAGGACGGGTTCGCAGTTAACTAAGAAGGCGATCGATTTGCTACGAGAGGAAAGGAAACCCGGGACTGAAAACAAAAAAGATAGGAATGAATTGAATAAATAAAGAATATATAGAACCTTGAGCATTTTCTCCTCTCGGCAATGCAATGGTTGAGAGTAAAAAAAGGGTATCCGCATAGAAGGATTGCTGGTATACCGGGTAGATTTTTATCTTTTCGACTTCAGCAAAAATGTTCAAAGCACCACCTTCGTCAATTATCTTGATGTCGAAAAGGAAGAGGACAGGGTCTTACTTACTTAAAAGTAAAAAAAAGAGAAGTTTCCTGTCTTAGTTTCACTTCCTTGAACTGGCTACTACCGTGCAACGTGCCCTTGCTTGGTGGGTCGTTAATTAGTCAGTTTTAAAAAGAGGGATAGATTTCGACCTTGCTTTGAGTCGTCAAGCTAATAAAAAGCTACTTCTAAAACGATCGTTAAGGTCATTCACTCGGTGGCTCTGCTACCGATGGATCAAGATATGCTGCCTGCCTATCATGCCTAAGGCGTTGCTCGTGGATATGCCAAAGATGTCCTGGCTCTGAACCGGGTACTTGAAATGCTAAAGGTACTTCTCATTGTCCTACTTCAACCACCCTTCCTTCTCTACCTTTTTCTTAAAAAACTTAAGCTACTTAGACCGATGCTGGCAATCTCGAAGGGAGATATTTGGACCTGGAGCAACTCGTCTTGATCTTTATTATATTAGGATGTGAGGAAAGGGAAATAAGGTGATAAGCAAGAAGAGGAAAGAAGAATGTTAAACAAGTCCCTATAAGTACTTCACTTAGCCTTTCTATAGTCTTTCTTCCCCTCTTCCCTCAAAGCACGCTCTTTCATCCATGCGCATGGTTCGAACTTTCATTTCCCCCCTCCTCACGTAGGAGCGCATCTTGTTTTCAAAGATGAGTTGTAGATGAGTCGGTTCCATCACCCCACATATCGACGATTTTTTAATGCCTTATCCTAGGCCCATCTAGTTTATCGAGGGATAGATGAGTATAAAGAAGGGATGGAGAATCTTTTATTTTGATCTTGATTTGATGTATATGTTACGATGACTTCGTATGAAGGAGGATTGGGGGTACGGCAGATAAGAAGAGCGACCCAAAAACGGAAAGAAGAGTATGAGGGGCAGCGGCTCACCGATAATAAGAAGAACTCACATTCTCGTCCTGACAGATGACCAACCTGTTAAGGCATCTTTCTCAATGACCATCCTCTCCCATTCCAGTTCTTTTCTCTTTTTTTAGGGACAAGTTCATTTTTATTCCCTGAATATGGCCAGGTGTGAAGCAACTTCACGATTCAATGAATTCCCTAAAATCGAATGACACAAGGCGAACTAGAATAGGCTGATTGATCCAGGTAGTGACACGCTCCAATAGAAAGGAACCGCACGTATTCTAGAAAGACGTATAGGCAAGCCTTTCTTTATGATCATATGGATCACTTTTCGTGACTTTTATTTCCATAGGCATAGATTGCAGTCTAACTAGCTTTCTAACTTTAGGGGACCGAGAATTAGTCTTTTGATCCTCCTCGAACCTACTCTCGTCTTTCGAATTAAGCTTCCGATTTAGTTGGTGCAGACGCTGAAGGATCAGCTGACACTAGATAGGAAAGGTTTTCGATCGAAGCTCTCGAACCTGTTCCGAAGTCACTTTAGGATTCGGTTTCCGATCCGGTTGATGTTTTGACATCTCGAATCGAGGTGGCTCTAAACTCAGGTTTGCCTTCCTTTTTAGTTATAGAGAGAGAAGAGGGGCTTCGAAGCCTTAATTCAAGCTAGAAATCTCGCTAGAAAACTAGCCATATCGATCTAGGTAAGTGGTGACAACGAAAAGGCTTTTAAGCCT
>MCJB01049704.1:0-38746 GCA_002018475.1 Nicotiana obtusifolia
ATGCAGCGCCCCTTACTTGGCAGCAGCTCTCCGCTCTTTTCTTGGAGAAGTATGTGCCGCAGTCCCGCAGAGAGGAGCTGCGTAGACAGTTCGAATGGCTGCTACAAGGGGATATGACTGTGTCGCAATATGAGTCAAAATTTTCTGAGTTGGCTCGACATGCGGTATGGATGGTTCCAACTGACCGTGAAAGGATCAGGAGGTTTGTGGATGGCCTTAACTATAATCTCCGTATTTTTATGACCAGGGAGAGAGTATTGGGTGCTACTTTCGAAGAAGTGGTGGACATAGCTCGCGAGATTAAGATGGTTCACCGTCAGGAGCGAGAGGAGAGGGAGGCTAAGAGGCCTCGAGGATCGGGTAATTACGGCAGTACTCCATCGAGAGGCCAATTCCAGCAAGGTAGAGGTCGTTCCTTCAGGCCTGCTCAATCAGTCCGCCCAGGGTAAAGTGGGGCATCTGCAGGTCGTGGCTATCATGGATTGCAGCAGGTCCAGTCATCACTTAGTGCCCTTCCAGCTCATGCTCCGTCAGCCCAGGGTCCTTCTAAGCCAATTGCATTTGCTAGTGCACCAGTGAACTGTTATGAGTGTGGCGAGATGGGCCACATGCGGAGGTATTGTCCTCATCGTGGTACTAGATCGTCCCAATAGAGGGTTCAACCCTCGACTTCTGATCCAGTTACTTTACCACACGCCCAACCAGTTAGAGGTGGAGGTCAGGCAGCCAGAGGTCGTCCCAGAGGGGGAGGTCGAGCAGGCGGTGGCCAGGCTCGATTCTATGCTATTCCAGGCAGGACAGATGCCAGTGCTTCTGATGCCGTTATTACAGGTATTGTTTCAGTCTGTCATAAAGATGCCTCTGTATTATTTGATCCCGGTTCCACTTATTCGTACGTTTCCTCATACTTGCTCATTATTTGAGTACGCCCCGGGAGTTTCTTTACCTGTTCATGTGTCTACCCGGTGGGCGATACTGTTATTGTAGACCGTGTGTATCGGTCGTTTGTAGTAAATATTGGGGGTTTGGAGACCCGAGTGGATCTATTGCTATTAAGCATGGTAGATTTTGATGTTATTTTGGGCATGGATTGGCTATCTCCATGTCGTGCTATTTTAGACTGTTATGCTAAGACAGTTACTTTGGCTATGCCGGGTGTGCCACGGATCGAGTGGCGTGGCGTGACTGATTATATTCCTAGTAGGGTGATATCATACTTGAAAGCCCAGCGTATGGTTGGGAAGGGTTGCGTTGCATACTTAGCGTTTGTGAGGGATGTTGGAGCTCAGACTCGAAGCATCGATTCTGTTCCAGTTGTGCGGGATTTTCCTGATGTATTTCCTGCAGACCTGCCGGGCATGCCACCGGAAAGGGATATTGATTTTGGTATTGACCTGGTGCCGTGCACTCAGCCCATCCCTATTCCACCGTATTGTATGGCACCAGCAGAGTTGAAGGAGTTGAAAGAGCAACTTCAGGAACTCCTAGATAAGGGGTGGTTCATTCGCCCTAGTGTGTCACCTTGGGGTGCACCGGTTCTATTTGTGAAAAAGAAAGATGGCACGATGAGAATGTGCATCGATTATAGGCAATTGAACAAGGTAACAATCAAGATCAAATATCCTTTGCCTCGCATCGATGATTTATTTGACCAGCTTCAGGGAGCACGAGTGTTCTCTAAGATTGATCTCCGTTCAGGATATCACCAGTGTTCTTAAGACTGCTTTCCGGACTAGATATGGCCACTATGAGTTTCTTGTTATGTCTTTCGGGCTAACCAATGCCCCAGCAGCGTTCATGCAGTTAATGAACAATGTATTTCGGCCTTATCTGGATTCGTTCGTTGTAGTATTTATTGATGATATTCTGGTGTACTCGCGTAGCCGGGAAGAGCACGTAGCGCATCTGCGGGTTGTATTGCAGAGATTGAGGGAGGAGAAGCTTTATGCAAAATTCTCCAAGTGTGAGTTTTGGCTCGACTCAGTGGATTTCTTGGGGCACGTAGTGTCCAGCGAGGGTATTCAGGTTGATCCGAAGAAGATAGAGGTGGTTCAGAGTTGGCCTAGACCGTCCTCAGTCACAGAGATTCATAGTTTTCTTAGGTTGGTAGGTTACTATCGCCGGTTTGTTCAGGGTTTCTCATCCATTGCGTCGCCCTTGACCAAATTAACCCATAAGGGTGTTCCATTTGTATGGTCGGATAAGTGTGAGGAGAGCTTTCAAAGCTCAAAACAGCCTTAACCACAGCTCCAGTATTGGTTCTACCATCAGCCTCAGGTTTGTACACCATGTATTGTGATGCCTCAAGAATTGGGATCGGTTTTGTACTAATGCAGGAGGGTAGGGTTATTGCTTATGCTTCTCGTCAGTTGAAGCCTCATGAGAAGAACTACCCCGTGCATGATTTGGAGCTGGCTGCCATAGTTCATGCTTTAAATATTTGGAGGCATTACTTATATGGCGTATCTTGTGAGGTGTTCACTGATCATCGTAGCCTTCAACATTTGTTCAAGCAGAAGGATCTAAATTTGAGGCAGCGGCGATGGCTAGAATTGCTCAAGGAGTACGATATTACTATATTATACCATCCGGGAAAGGCCAACGTGGTGGCCGATGCTTTGAGCCAAAAGGCAGTGAGCATGGGGAGCTTGGCATACATTCCAGTTGGAGAGAGACCTCTCGCAGTCGATATCCAGACCTTAGCCAATAGGTTTGTGAGATTAGACATCTTGGAATCTAATCGGGTATTGGCTTGCATGGTTTCTCGGTCTTCGTTATACGATCGCATCAGGGAGCGTCAGTATGACGATCCCCATTTGCTTGTCCTTAAGGACAGAGTCCAGCATAATGATGCTAAAGATGTGACCATCGGCGACGATGGAGTGTTGAGGATGCGGGGCCGGATTTGTGTGCCCAATGTGGATGGGCTACGGGAGTTGATTCTGGAGGAGGCCCATAGCTCACGGTATTCTATTCATCCGGGTGCCGCAAAGATGTACCAGGATTTGAAGCAACATTATTGGTGGAGAAGGATGAAGAAGGATAATGTGGGATTCATAGCTCGGTGTCTCAACTGTCAGTAAGTAAAATATGAACACCAGAGGCCGGGTGTTTTGCTTCAGCAGATAGCTATTCCCGAGTTGAAATGGGAGCGGATCACTATGGATTTTGTTGTTGGACTCCCACGGACTTTGAAGAAGTTCGATGCTATTTGGGTGATTGTGGATTGGCTGACCAAGTTCGCACACTTCATTCCTGTGTGCACCACCTATTCTTCAGAACGGTTGGCAAGGATTTATATCCGAGAGATTGTCCGGCTGCATGGTGTTCCAGTTTCTATTATTTCAGATAGAGGTACTCAGTTCACTTCGCAGTTCTGGAAAGTCGTGCAGAGGGAGTTAGGTACTCAGGTGGAATTGAGCACAGCATTTCATCCTCAAATGGATGGGCAGTCCGAACGTACCATTCAGATACTAGAGGACATGTTACGTGCATGTGTTATTGATTTCGGAGGCTCATGGGATGTGTTTCTGCCTCTTGCAGAATTTGCTTATAACAACAGCTACCAGTCAAGTATTCAGATGGCTCCGTATGAGGCTTTGTATAGGAGACGGTGTAGATCTCCGGTTAGTTGGTTCGAGCCTGGCGAAGTTAGGCTATTAGGCACTGACTTGGTTCGGGATGCTTTAGAGAAGGTGAAAATAATCCAGGAGAGGCTCCGTACAGCACAGTCGAGGCAAAAGAGTTATGCTGACAGGAAGGTTCGAGATGTATCCTACATGGTTGGCGAGAAGGTCTTGCTGAAGGTTTCGCCCATGAAAGGTGTTATGAGATTCGGGAAGAAGGGGAAACTGAGTCCTTGGTTCGTTGGACCGTTTGAGGTGCTTCGAAGAATCGGGGAGGTGGCTTATGAGCTTGCTTTGCCACCCAGTCTGTCGAGTGTTCACCCGGTATTTCATATTTCTATGCTCCGGAAGTATATTGGGGACCCGTCTCATATTTTGGACTTCGGCACGATTCAGTTGGATGATAATTTGACCTATGAGGTGGAGCCAGTTGCGATTTTGGATCGTCAGGTTCGGAAGTTAAGGTCCAAGGAGATAGCTTCAGTGAAAGTTCAGTGGAGAGGTTGGTCCGTGGAAGAGGCTACCTGGGAAACCGAGCAAGAGATGCGGAGCAGATATCCTCACCTATTTGAAACTTCAGGTATGTTTCTTGACTCGTTCGAGGACGAACATTTGTTTAAGAGGGGGAGAATGTGACAACCCGGCCAGTCTTCTCGTGGGTTACCAATCCGTTTTCCCCATTTTCTGTCTCATTATATTTCGTTATCCGTGTTTTAGGTAATCAAGTTGAGTAGTCTGCGTTTGGGGTGAGTTTTGGATGGTTAAACGGATTAAACCATCGTTGGAAAAACAAAAGTTGCAGAAAAACCAGGTGAGAATGCGGACCGCATAACTCAAATGCGGACTGCATATCTCACAGTGGGGTCACAAAAACAAGCAGAAACCTGGGCAAGATTCGCGACCAAAATGCGGCCGAAATGCGAACCGCAAACCTGAAATACGAACCGCATATTTGATAGTGGAGATCGCATACTGAGACAGAAACTTGGACAAAAATCAACGACAGGAATGCGATCGCAAAACATGAAATGCGAACCGCAAACCTCGCTTTGAGCTGATTTTGCGGTGAAGTTAGAATTTTGGCGATTTTCGGTCGATAGGTGAGATTTTGATCCGAGGGTCGGAATGGAATTTTGAGAGTTGCTATAGCTTCGTATGGTGATTTCGGACCTAGGCGTATGTTCAGATTTGAAATTGGATGTCCGTAGGACAATTTAACGCATTTTGGCGAATGTTGGAAAATAGAAGATTTTTGGAAGGTTTGACCGAGGAGTTGACTTTTGATATCGGGGTCAGAATCCAGTTCTGAAAATCTTCATAGGTCCGTTATGTTATTTATGACTTGTGTGCAAAATTTGAGGTCAATCAGATTCGATTTGATAGGTTTCGGCATCGAATGTAGAAGTTGGAATTTGTTAAGTTTCATTAGGCTTGAACTGGGGTATGATTCATGTATTTAGCATTGTTTGATGCGATTTGAGGCCTCGACTAAGTCCATATGATGTTTTAAGATTTTTTGATATATTTGGTTGAAGTCCCGAAGGCCTCGAATGGATTTTGGATGGTTGATGGAGTTTAACTTGGGCATTTCAAGAATGTGTCAATGTTGTCTCTTCTAGAATAAGTGGTATCATATTATGCAAATGGACTCCAAATTCAGATTTAATTGAAGCGTTAGATCGTATCTAAATTTCGGAGTCATAGCAAAAAGAATCGTCCAATTCGGACATCGTATGAGAAAGTTATGCTTATTTTTGTGTCAAGGAAAACAAAATCTGCATAAACGTTAGAAATGCTATGCCTGATGTCAAAAATGCGAACAACATTTTGGTTTTGCTGCGCAAAATGCGATCAGCAAAGTGAAACAGATTGTTGGGCCGAAAGAAATGTCAAAAATGCTACGCAAAATGCGGACAGCATTCTGGTTATGCGAATAGCATTTTGAACACCTGAATTGTTCCGATTTTTGACCCTTTTTAAGTAGAAACCAATGCCCCTTTGCCCTACAAGAACCCATTTTCGTTACCCACGAAGAGAAACACCTCCAAACACCATAGAATCACCATAAATCAACCTCAAAACTATATCCAAAGGAGATTTCATGGACAAATTCTTAATGGAAGAGTTTTGGTCATCTTAAACATACTTGGGGCCATAGAACTCGGATTGAAGCGAATCTTGAAGCAAATATTGGGGAATTTTCAAGAGGAATCTCGGGGTAAGTGTTCCTAACTTAATTTTTGAGGAATTACCTCAGTTTATCATTGTTTTTAGCAATTAATTGGTGATTTAAGTTGAGAAAATTGTGGCAAATCCTTAAGTTTAGATTTGAGGGTTGGAGGTCGATCCGATGTCGGAAAAATTTTATATGGTTGAACTTGTGAGAAGATAAGGAACCTGTTGAGGTGAAAATTACTGAATTTTGAGAAGTGGGCCCGGGGCTCGGGTTTTGCTAATTTCGGAAGTTCTTAGTAATTTTGATTGTTTTCGCTTGGGCCTTGTTCCCTAAACATATGGTGATGTATTTGTTCTGAATTTGGATAGATTCGACGCACGTGAAGGCCAATTCGAAGGGCAAAGGCATCGCGGGCTAAGGATTTAGCCGATTTGAGTTGAGTAATGCTTGCAAATGATGTCCTGAGGGTTTGAAACCCCGGATTTTCACGTCGTAGTGCTATACTGTGTCGTTTACTACTGGGGATTGTGACTTGGTCCATCCCGATTGATGATTTTACTACGTGATTGATTGAAACTTATTGATATCATCATATTTGGGCTTCTCGCCGGTTATGTGAACCCTTCAGGGGTATTATTTGGCATCTCACCGGTTATGTGAACCCTTCAGGGGTATTATTTGGCATCTCGCCGGTTATGTGAATCCTTCAGGGATATTTGTTACTTAATTGATTTATTTCATAAACTCAGTTTTGGAAATTAAATGACTTCGCATATGACATGTTGGATCGGGTGACACGCCGTCACGAGATATTGCGCTACTGAACCCCCCACAGTGAGCACCGGGTACCCAGGGAACGGGTGGCACGCCGCCACGAAAGTCATGACGTGCATTGCATTTTGTTGTGTTGGTGTTGTTTTCATTACTTCATGTTATTTGCTTAGAATATTTACATGTGTTTACTGCTTCATCGTGGATTGCTCTAAGCCTTATGTGTTTTCTTACTTTCAGTCATTATTTATATGTATTACTCACTAAATTGGAAGTACTCACAATACTCCCTGCACCATGTGTGCAGATTCAGGCATTAACGGTTCCGCTCCGAGGCATTGACTACTACTGCCAGGGCGGTGATTCAGAGGTTACGAGGTAGCTGTTGGCGTCCGCAGCCCCGTATCTCCTTTATCATGTTATTTCCACTTTCATCTAACAATTGTGCCAAGACATTGTAATAGTAATTTTGTTATTAGGATTTCATTAGTTGCTCATGACTTTGTGACACCTCGGTTTGGGCTGTAGTCGGGATGGTTCTCTATATTTTTCCGCTAATCTCTGTTGTTAAACCGTACTTATATTAATTTGTGTTGTTTAACTGTTTAAATCGAGGTTTAGTTGGATTGGCTGGCCTTGTCTTCATGAGAGGCGTCATCACGACCGGGTTGGGAATTTGGATCGTGACAGGTAGCATCTTCATAAGTTAAAGGCTCGCTATGCACCAACAAACAAAGTGAGTCAAATCATATAAATCTTTTCTTACTGCTTCCGTATTTTCATACAACTCACGGAAACTTTTAGTTTTCTGAGGTACTTCACTTGAAGAACTTGAACTTGACTCATCTTCTTCTTGAGCTTGTGCTGAAGGTGTTGAAGGTGGTGTAGTAGGCTGCTCCACAACTTCTTTATCATCATCTTCATCAAAGAAATGACTAAAAGAATAATCTTGCTCTTTAGTTTTCCATTCCCAAGCATTATCTTCATCAAACTCAACATCTCTGCTTATGGTGACGTTGCCATTTCTTGGGTTATATAATTTATAACCTTTAGGTCTTTTGATCATAGCCAATGAAAACATACCTCTCACTTTTATCATCAAGCTTGGTCCTCTTCTCATCCGGCACATGTGCATATGCAATGTTTCCAAAAACTCGCAAATGAGCAACTTTTGGCTTGAAACCACTCCAAGCCTCTTGAGGTTTTTTGTCACGAATACTCTTTGGTGTGACACCATTTTGACATATACACTGCACAAGCAATCCAAAACTCCTTAGGCATATTTTTGATGTTCAACATACTCCGTGCCATGTTGAGAATAGTCCGGTTCTTTATTTCCAGGACACCATTTTGTTGTGGTGATCTTGGAACAATCAAAAAATGACGAATTTCAGTATTTTCACAAAAAAACCTTGAATTCATTTGAAGTGAATTCTCCACCATTATCGGACCGCAATGACTTAACTTGATAGTCACTTTGTTTCTCTAACATGCTGTTGAATTTTTTGAAAGTATCAAACACCTTTGATTTCACTTTCAAAAAATAAACCCAAGTTTTCCTAGAAAAATCATCAACAAAAAGTAAAAAATAATTACTTTTACGAAGTGAAGATGGCTTGATTGGTCCATACACATGCATATGAATCAACTCCAATAGCCATCAGGCTCTAGTCAAGAATCTTTAGAAAAGCTTTTTCTTGCTTGCTTTCCCAAGAGACATCCTTTGGAAAATTGACTAGGATGATCAATACTTGGCAATCCATTCACCATGCTTTCTTTCTTTATCAACCTTAGACTATCAAAATTCACACAATCAAATCTCATATGTCAAAACCAAGATGAATCTTTGGTACATGAAAGCAACACCTTGGAACATCACATTGAAGGTTCAAAACAAATATTTTATTATTAGCCATAGGAACTTTGGCTAACAATCTCCCATTTTCATCTCTCAAGAATTTTTTTTTATCTTTCAAATGAATACCATAACTTTTCTCCAAAAGCTGTCCCAAACATAAAATATTACTTTTCATCTCCTGTACATACAAAACATTAGAAATTAATTGGTGACTACCATCTTTCAAGCGAATTAAAATCGTACCTTTTCCTTTGATTTTAACCCGCGAAGACTCTCCAAAAGTGATGTCCACCATTCAATTCTTCAAGCTCCACAAATAAATTCTTCTTTCCACAAATATGGCTACTTGCACCGGAGTCAAGGTACTATTGATTTCTCTCTACACTTTCTTCTCTTTTGCAAGCTAGAACTAAAATACCATCTCAGTCTTTATTTTTGCTCTCCACAAAATTTTTTTCTTTTTCTTCCACATTATTTTTACATTCCCAGGAAAAATTACCAAATTCATGACAAGTATAACATTCAACATTAGACTTATCATACCTTCTTCGATTTTGGCTCCATCTTCTACCTCTTCCACGACCTCTTTCTTGATTATAGTCTTGGCTCCTATTTTCTTTATATGGTGGTTGGCTGCCACCATTTCCTTTTCCACCATGAATTTGTCCACGTCCACGGCCTCTTTGTTGCGAGCCACACCTTTTATCTTTCTCCTTGAAAGAAAGTTTTGCTTGCAACGCTTGTTCAACCGATTCTTATTTTGGTTTCTTCAACTTTTACTCATGTGCTTGCAAAGAACCCGTGAGCTCTTCAATGGTCATGGTATCCAAATCTTTGGACTCTTAAATAGCCACACCAATATAATTAAAATTTGATCAAAGGATCGTAGAATTTTTTTTCCAACGACCCTATCATCCCTCAAGTCTTCACCATATCTGTTCATTTGATTGACAATAGCCAAAACTCTTGAAATGTAATCCAAAACGGATTCAGATTCCTTCATATGCAATGATTCAAACTCTCCTCTTAAAGTTTGGAGACGAACTCTTTTCACTTTATCCAAACCTTTAAAGGAAGTTTGAAGAGTCTCCCATGCTTGCTTTGAGGTGGTTGCATTTGCAACCTTCTCAAACATCTTGTCATCCAAACTTTGATAGATGAGAGTGAGCGCCTTTTGATCTTTCTTTTTAAAGGCAGCATCATCTTCCGCTCTATTACCTCCGACTTCTACCGGTTTTCAAATATCATAGGCACCAAGCAAGGCCTTCATCCGGATACACCAATTTTCATAGTTCTCTTTTGTGTGCACTGGATTTTGAAATAGAGTTCCATTACAATGTGTCATTTGTTCTTCAAGTTTGGTTGTCTCTCAAACACACCGGCTCTGATATCACAATGTTAGAAAATTCGGGAGAGCAAGACAACACAAAAGAACACTCAAAACTCACAAAGAAGAAAGTTGAGGAGAGGATGATTACTATTCAACTTGACTTTTCCAAATGGTTAGGAATACATGACTATTTATAGGGAAAATCTTTCATGTATCTAGCCTACACTACATGTAAAGATAATAACTAAGTCAACATCTCACATCTTTCAAGGTACATGGATGACACTATTAGATAATATATCTTTCAAAGTATATCAATGTGTTCATACTCTAATACATATATTAAATTAATGTTCTAATTTATGAACTAATATAAACAAATGGAAACAAGTTTATATGGTTCATATTTCAACAGTATTTAGATTCCTCAAGAATGTTCCAAAGTTTCCAGAGATTCCTCAAGCATGCACTGAGGGTTCGTCACATAGTTGCTTCACTAATAATATTTGTTAAATAGCTTCTGTATCAGAAAGTAAATATATTAATTTTAATCTTGATAGATAAAAATATCCACGTATCACAAATTCTTGTGTTTTTGCATGCAGGATGATATTTTTGTGGTGAATCACTGGCTCGTCAATGGGAAGCATTATGCCCAGACAAGGTGAGTTGCTGTATTAGCATTATCATGATACTGTTTTCTAATTCGAATATTTTCACGAAAAAAACATGTAATGGTGATGTTTAATTGGTTTCAGCTTAGCAGAATTTTGTTGCTCCTTAGATTCCAATTAGATCAGATAGCTGACTTAGCATAGCCCATTGTCAATGAAGAGTGGCTCAAGAGAATGAATCAGAACACAATTTCGATAAAGCCAGTAATGGAGTCAAATTATGGGAAGGATTCCGCTCTTAAGTGGACTGTCTACTGGTGAACGTTTTTCATTTCAGTTGCTGAAATATTTGCCTACAACAATGGAGATGAATGGATTGGCTTTGGCAAACAAATTGTAGAAGAAAAAAGCATGGCTGGTCAGTTGTTCACGTGCTTCAATAAGAGAATACTTTGAACATCTCAAGTTTGATGAGCTGTGATTTTGTACTGATTTAGACATGCCTAGTGTTGTTATCTTAGCCTATTAGTGTCTTGCTTAAAGCATAAAAGAGGATGTAATGCTATCATTGTCCGTTCTTAATCAAGGTTTAGAATTTCCGGTTGACTCCATTAGTACTCTTAGTTAATGCATATGATTGAATTACTCAAGACTCATGGAACAATATTCCGACTACCGACTGTGCCTCTCCTATTATCAGAACTCGAATTCAGCAATGGGTTTTGCCATGTAATAACGTAAGCAATATATGTAATTTCAAAAAATAGGTTTCAGAGATATTGTATCATCATGTGGCATTATGAGACAAGGCAATGATTCATGGTATCATTTAATTGACTTGTTGCTGAAATCAGTTTGGACAAAAGTTCTTGAAGGGAAATTGATCTTCTCTTTAGTGTGTGCTCTGCTGTTTTTCTCCTCAAAGTGCTCCATTCAGTCCCTTCAAGGCTTCAGCATTGAAGTTGCTTTTTTCGTAATAATTCGAACTGTAATTCTCCCAAGTTCTGATGGAATTTTAAGCAATTCTTGAAAATAGCTCCTAGTTAAGGAAAATCATATCAAGACATCAGACACAAACATATGACTTATGATTATTGCGAAGACTCCAGTGACTTCAACCATTCCCCCAGAATCACTGAGTAATGACACCTAAGGAAATTTGAATTCTTGCAACTCATATATTGCTTAAGGCACCATGTTGCATCCCCGCAATTAGATTATAATTTGGCTTATGTAAAAGAGCTGGTGCTATTTTGGATAGGCAGGTTCTCAAGTTGAGGTCAAGTTATGGTGCTTTGGAAAGGACAATCGATCGAGGAGGTTACTTGGGAGACCGAGTTAGATATGTGGGACAAATATCCACACCTTTTTCGCAGTTTATGTATATGTCTAAACCCGATCGAGGACGAACTTTTGTTAAAGAGGTGGAGAATGTAATGACCGGACCGATAGTTTTGCTTATTAGAACCCCGTTCCCCTATTTGATGCTTCCTGTAGGTTCATTTGATGTTATATGACTTGTGGAGATGACAGGTTTGGTTCCTAAGGGGTTCAAGAGTGACCTCTTGAGAGTGTGTTGTAAACTTAGTTTAATTTGGAAGCCTTAAATTGTAAGAGTTTACCAAGATTTGATATTTGGGTAAACGATCCCAGATCCTATGATGATTTTGGACTTGGGCGTATGTTCAGATTCGGATTTGGAGGTTCCTAGGAGGATTTGACACAACTTGTCGAATGTTGGCACTTTGGAGGATTTTGGAGTTCATAAGTTTGACCAATGGTCGATTTTGATATTTTCGGATTTCGATTGGTGTTCCGAAAATATGGATATGTTAGTGCAGTTGAATTGAGCTTGTGTACAAAGTTTGGTTAAGATCCGAGGTGTCTAGGCATGAATTAGACGCTTAGCTGGAATTAGAGAAGTTTATGAAGTTAAGAGAAGTTCAATATGTTGTTTGACCTTTGATTCTTAGGTATGATGATTTTGTATGTGTTTTGATACCTTGGATAGGTTCGAAAGTGTTTATGGAGTTGATGGATTGTTTGGATGGGGTCCGGTGGAGGGGGGGGGGGGTTTCGTGTGGCTTTCGGACCACCCAGAGCATAGTTGGAGATTGCTTGTTTGCTGGTGCACAGCATTGCATCGCGATCGTGGAGCATAGTTGTCACAATCCATATCCCTCCTTAAGAGTCGTGAGGGAACCTAGTCTCCAAACTAGGTAAGCCAGTCACTTAGAATTATTTAAAACATTAAAAGCATGATATAATGAAAATAGAATTTAACATAAATGCGGAAATAGGAGTAATACAGGCAAAGCTGCAATACTCAACATAATTTTCCAGAAATAGATGATACAGAGTCACAAGAAGGTGACTCCGAGGCCTACGGTCGGATCATGCAGGGATACCTTGAAGTCTCCGATGTATGAAGTGCTTCACTGCCGATCCGTCTGGTCCGAAGTACCTGGGTATGCACAAAAATATGTAAAAGCGTAGTATGAGTGCACCACAATCGGTACCCAGTAATTATCAAGACATACCTCGGTGGAGTGGTGATGAGGTACAAGTCGTTTGATACTCACTATACAAATAACATGTGCAATGAATATATCAAAGATACCTGATAATTGAAATATAACTTAAAACAGTAATCACAATCCCTTCAAAACATGTAATACCAACTCAGTGTAGTAAAATCCATCTTATATCACGAAACCTCAAATAGAGGTAAGGCATGTGAATGAAATGTAAAACACAGCTTAGTGTAGTAAAACCCATCTTTGATCACAAAACATCAAATAGAGGTGAGCATATGATGAAATGTCAAATACAACCATTAACTCAGGTAAGTGCAAAACGAAAGCTTTCAGAAACAATTATGAGAATGAAATATCAACCCCATCTCAACACAATCACAACAACAAGAAGACACCCCGAAATATCACATAACATCATCAAAATTTCACTCTTGTTACACCGCGTATTCACAGAAAAATAATATGCCACCCTTATTACACCACATGCGCATGTAACAGCCTTTACTTCGCCATGTGGGGAGCCCGAGATAATGTCACCCTTATTTCGCCCCACACGCACAACAATAGACAATGTCGCACGACAAAAACCTTGTGCTGACACCCCAATCAATGCGCTCAACATGTCCACAAGTGCCACGATACCATAAAAACAATAATGCCAAGTGTCACAATATCACAACAGTGGTACCAAAGTTTCATCAAAGTATAAGTTCACAAATTTCAACAACCGTGCACAAGGACATAACAAATAATCATAAGTGGAGGGGTGTTCAATAAATAAACCATGACTATGACGAAGTCAATGAAATGATCATAATCCAATAGTCATAAAGTGATCTCGCAAGTTTCATATAAAGTTCATTATCACATTAAGGCATATAAATAGCCTACGGTTTATTCCGGTCAAAAAAGTACCAGTATACATGCTCATCACATCATGTACACGTCACTTATCACATTGTAGAAATAAACAATTAGGATTAGAACCAAAGGGGTATTTTCCCCACACAAGGTTAACAAGATACTTACCTCAACAAAAGCCATCGGAAATGATTCCGAATAAAAAAGCTTTGATATTTAATTAATATAAAAAATTCAACTCAAAAAAGTCAATCCCGGGCTTGCACCACGGAACCCGACGAAACTGATAAATTCCAAACACCCATTTCGATACTAGTCCAACTATACTAATTACATCAAATTACGAGCTCAAATCAACCTTCAAATCATCATTTTATGTTTTAGAAAGGTTTTTACTAAAATCCCCGATTTTTACAACTAGATTTATCAATCAAACACTAAAAGCAAGGTTGGAATCATGAAATATTGAAAAATCTGAGTCAAAATTAGTTACCCCAATCCAAATCGTGAAAATTCCCTCCAAAATAGCCCAAATCCGAGCTCTCTAACACAAAATGTGATAAATAAAATTAAACCCCTAGTTCAAGATATTTCTGTCTAGGCTTTTCACTTCTGCGGTCCTTTAGTCGCATCTGCGACTCCGCGTCTGCGGAAAATTCATCGTAGATGCGGACTTCACTTAAGTCACAAAACTCTGCTTCTGCAGACATTCAAGCGCGCTTGCGAAGCCGCTTCTGTGTACCAAAGAGCACACCTGCGATCGCACTTATGCGCTCCAGGATATGCACCTGCGAACCTAACATTCCCCAGCCTATCAGTGCATCTGCAGCCAAGCAGGTGCTTCTGCGGTCTCGCACGTGCAGCCCAATCATCGCTGGTGTGAAAGGACCAGCTCTCAACAAATTTCAGCACTGTAACCAAGTCTCAATTTAGTCCCAACTCAATCCACACTCTAGGCCCTCGGGACCCTGTCAAATCACACCAACCAATCACAAATCATAACACAAACTTACTCTAGGCCCCAAACAACATCAAAACTATGAATCACACCTCAATTCAAGCCTAATGAACTAATCCAAGTTTCCAAATTTAAAACTTACGCTGAACTAGCCTAAAATATTCCGAATGATATCACATTTTGTATGCAAGTCCCAAATAACACAATGGACCGATACCAACTCCCGAAACCGCTATCAAACCCAGTATCTAAAGTTTACTCTCAGTCAAACCTATCAACCTTCCAAACCTTAACCTTCCAACTTTCGCCAAAAAACATCAAATGAGCCTACAGACCTCCAAATCCTCATCCGTACATACGCCTAAGTCCAAGCATACGAAGCTATTGGAACCAACAAAGCACCATTCTGGGGTTGTCTACACATAAGTCAAACTCCGGTAAACTCTTACAACTTAAGCCTTCAACTAAGAGACTAAGTGTCCTATATCAATCCAAAGCTCTCCCGAAACCACACCCATAAACCCCGCAAGTCATGTAACTATCACTACACATATGCAAAGTATCAAATAGGGGAAACAAGGCTAAAATTCTCAAAACGACCAACCGGTTCGTTACGTTCTCCCCTTCTTAAACAAATGTTCGTCCTCGAACGAGTACATAGATATAGCTGAAGTACAAAAAGGTAACGATATTGGCTTCGCATATCATGCTCGGTCTCCCAAGTCGCCTCCTCGACCGGCTGACCTCTCCACTGAACCTCCACCGATGCAATGTTCTTCGACCTCATCTTCCGGACCTGCCTATCTAAAATAGCCACTGGCTCCTCAACATAGGTCAAATCCTTGTCTAATTGCACTGAGTTGAAATCTAATACATGTGATGGATCACTATGATACTTCTGGAGCATGGAAACATGAAAAACTGGGTGATCTCCCGATAAATTGGGTGGCAATGCAAGTGTGTAGGCCACCTCACCCATTCTCTCAAGAATTTCCAAAGGACCAATATACCGAGGGCTTAACTTACCCTTCTTCCCGAACCTCATCACACCCTTCATGGGTGAAACTTTGAGTAAAAACCTCTCCCTCACCATGAATGCACATCATGAGCATTCCTATCTGCATAACTCTTTTGCCTGGATTGTTCTGTATGAAGCCGCTCCTGAATGAACTTCATATTATCCAAAGCATCTCAACCAAATCAATGCCCAACAACCTAGCCTCCCAAGCTTAAACAAACCAATTGAAGAAGGACATCGCCTCCCATATAAGGCCTCTTAAGGAGCCATCTGAAAGCTCGACTGATAGCTGCTGTTGTAGGCGAACTCTGCTAGCATTAAAAACTAGTCCCATGATCCCCCAAAGTCAATGACATAGGCCCATAACATGTCTTCCAATATCTGAATAGTGCGCTCGGTTTGTCCATCCATCTGTGGATGAAATGTCGTACTCCGCTCGACCAGTGTGCCCAACTCACGCTACACGACTCTCCAAAAATGCGATGTGAACTACATACATGATCCGATTTGAGATAATAGATAGCCATGATTAGAATAAAGGTAAACAATCTCCTGAATATAAATCCGAGCCAGCTGCTCTGATGAGTAGGTAGTCATGATTGGAATGAACTGTGCAGACTTGGTCAATCTGTCCACAATAACCCACACAACGTCGAACCTCTTCAAGGTCCGGGTAAGTCCACCTAAAAAATCCATGGTGATACGCTCCCACTTCCACTCCGGAATATCAAGGCTCTGAAGCAAACCACCTGGTGGTTCAAACACTGATCCACATAATTTACAACATCTTTCTTCATTATTTTCCACCAGTACTTCAACCTCAAATTATGATACATCTTCACGGCAACCGGATGAATATAATGCAACGAACTATGGGCCTCCTCAAGTATCAGCTCCCGTAATCCATGAACGTTGGGCACAAAAATCTGGCCCTGCATCCTCAACACCCCATCATCACCAATTGTAACCTCCTTGGCATCACCCTGCTGCACCGTGTCCTTAAGAACAAACAAGTGGGCTCATCATACTGATGCGCCTTGATGCGCTTAAACAAAGAAGACCGTGAAACCACGCAAGCAAGAACCTGCCAAAGCCTGAACATACAAAGGTAATGGTCTCTCACCAACTAGAATAAAAGCAAGACTACCACGCTCTCAGCCTTCCTACTCGATGCAGCAGCCACCATATTGGCCTTCCCCGGATGATAAAGAATGGTGATCTCATAGTCTTTCAGTAATGCCAACAACCTTAGTTGCCTCAAGTTAAGATCTTTTTGCTTGAATAAGTGCTGTAGACTAATGTGATCCTTGAGCACCTCACATGACACCCCATAATGATAATGCCTCCAAATCTTCAACGCGTGAACAATGGCTGCCAACTCCAAATCATGCACTGGGTAATTCTTCTCAAGGGAATTCAACTGACGTGAAGCATAAGCAATTACTCTACCCTCCTACATCAACAAACACCCAACGCCAATCCGTGAAGCATCACAATAGACTGTATAAGAACCCGATGCTGAAGGCAAAATCAGAATTGGAGCTGTAGTTAAGGGAGTCGTGAGCTTCCGAAATCTCTCCCCCACACTCGTCAGACCACCTGAATGGGGCATCCTTCTAGGTCAATCAAGTCAAATATGGTGCAACGGACGATAAACCCTCCATGAAGCAACGATAATAACCAGCTAATCCAAAAACATTCCGGATCTCAATAGCAGAAGATGGTCTGGGCCAACTATGAACTGCCTCAACATTCTTCGGATCCACCTTAATCACCTCACTAGACACCATGTGGCCCAATAATGCGATCGAATCAAGCCAAAACTCGCGCTTGGTGAATTTAGCATATCGCTTCTTCTCCCTCAAAGTTTGTAGCACGATTCTCAAAATGCTACTCATGATCCTCCCGCCTGCGAGAATACACCAATATATCATCAATGAACATGATGATGAAGGAAACAAGATATGGCTGGAGCAGATTGTTCATCAAGTGCATGAAAGCTGCTGGGGCATTGTTCAGCCCAAAAGACATCACCAAAAACTCATAGTGACCATAGCTGGTCCTGAAAGCCGTCTTCTGAATTTCTAAAACTCGGATCTTCAGCTGATGATACCCCGACCTCAAATTAATATTCGAGTATAACCTAGCACCCAGAAGATGATCAAATAAGTCATCAATAAGTAGTAGAGGGTACTTGTTCTCGGTAGTAATCTTGTTCAGATACCTGTAGTCAATACATATTGTCATCGAACCATCTTTCTTCTTTGCAAAATAGGACTGGAGCACCCCAAGGTGAAACACTTGGCTAGATAAAACCCTTGTCAAGCAACTCCTGAAGCTGCTCCTTTAATTCCTTCAACTCCACTAGTGCCATATGATATGGTGGAATAGAGATGGGCTGAGTGCCCGACACCAAGTCAATACCGAAATCAATATCCCTATTGGGTGGCATGCTGGATAGGTTTGCTGGAAATACATCTAGAAAATCTCTCACTACCAAAATTTACCCAATGGTAGGAGTATCAGCACTGACCTCCCTCACAAAGTCTAAGTATGCCAAGAACCCCTTCTTAACCATCCATTGTGCCTTCAGGAAGACAACACCCTGCTAGAAATATGACCCAATGAACCTCTTCACACCAACCGCGACAAGCTTGGCATAGCCAATGTCACAGTCTTAGTGTGAAAATCTAGTATAGGGTGATATGTTGACAACCAGTTCATGCCAAAAATACATCAAAGTCCACCATATTGAGTAACAGAAGGTGAACCCTAATCTTATAACCTCCGATAGTTACCAAACACGACCGATAGACACGGTCTACCACAATAGAATGTGCCACAGGCATAGACACATAAACATGAGTACCTAAAGAATTACGAGACACGTCCAGATATGAAGCAAAATAGGATGACAGATACGAATAAGTGGAACCAGGGTCAAACAAAATTGATGCATCTCTATACAGCCGGAACAATACCTTTGATGACATCATCTGATGCAACTGCCCCAATCCTATCAGGGAAAGCATAACCAAGGGCCTGGCATCCTTCTATAGGATGACCTCTACCCGCTTGTCCTCCACCCCTAGCAATTGCATAGGTGGAGTAGCAATTGGAGTAGAAACCATAGCCTCAGTACCATGCGGAGGTCCACCCCTCCTAAGTTTGGGACAATCCCTCATAATGTGCTTAGTATAGCCATAATCATAACAACCTCTCTACGGACATGGTTGCTGCTACTGAGTCTGACTCGGTCGGCTAGAGTAGCCGCTGTAGAAACCCCGTACAGAAGGTGTATTGAAAGATGGTAGTCCCACATGAGTACCCTAAGGTCCCTAACTAGCAGGAGCACCACGGGTAACCTAAAGCGCAGACTGAATTAGTTGACTGGTAAAACCTTTGCCATGGCGGAGTTTTTCTAGAGTAGGAGCTACCGAATCCTCCAAAACCACGAGGTTCCTTACCCTCCTTATCTTCCCTCTCCTGACGGCGGATACGCTCAAACCTCCTAGCGATCTCCACGAGCTGCTGGAATGGAGTATCAGTCTTTAACTCTCGTGCCATCCCAAATCTAAGACTTTAGGTGAGTCCCTTAATAAATTTGCGGACTCTCTCTATGACTGTGGAAACCAAAGCAGGTGCATGACGAGACAACTCAACAAACCTCATAGGTTACTCAGACACGGTCATAGTCCCTTGACACAACTGCTCCAACTCTGTGCGCAAAGCATCCCTAAGGGTTTGTGGAACAAACTCCCTTAGATATAGATCATAAAATTGAGCCCAAGTGAGTGGAACTATGCCAGCTGGCCTGCTCTCCTCATAAGCCTGCCACAATCTATATGCTGACCTCGTCAGCTGGAAATTAGTAAGGTCAACCCCGCTCACCTCAAATATGCCCATAGTACGTAGAATATAGTGAAACTGATCCAGAAAACCATGTGCATCATCAAAAGTTGCACCACTTAAAGTAGGAGGAAAATGCTTCTTAAACCTCTCAAGCCTCTTCTGCTCCTCCTCTGATGGCATTGGCCTTACCTCGGGCTGAATCGTTATCATAGGCTGTACTGGCACAACACCTGAGCCTGATTAACAAGAGAGCGCTGCTCTAAAGTACAATAGGCGGGACTCTAAGCTCCTCTCGTAGCCTGAGAAATAAGGGGTGCAACTGGGATCAATCCTGCCTGAGCCAAGGTACAAAACATGCTCGAGAAATGTGCAAGAGCCTCTTAGAGTCCAGGGGTAGCAACAGGCATCTCAGGTGCCTGATCCCCAACCGGAGTAGCTGGTGGCTCCTCAGGTGCTACTCTGGCAGGTGCTCTAGCTGTAGCACGTGCCCCTCCTCTGCCTCTACCTCGGCCTCGACCTCTCACGGCTATAGCAGGGAGCGCGATTGTCTGCTTAACTGATCTGGTAGTGCATGTCCTCACCATCTTGAGAGAATAGAAAGACAAAAGCTCAAACTCCAAAATCAATACATCCGTACAATAAGGAATGAAAGAAGTGAAATTTCCTAATAGTTCCGTAGACTATTGAAGATAATTATAGATGTCTCCAAACTAATATGCAAGACTCTGCCAAACTTGCTCGTGACGCGTAGAACCTTTGAGCCTATGGTTGTAATACCAACTTTTCACGATCCAAATCCCTCCATGGGAGTCGTAATGGCACCTAATCTCCAAACTAGTAAACCGGTCACTTAACATTATTGAGAATATTAAAAGCATTATATAAAAAAAGTAGAATTTAACATAAATGCGGAAATGGGATTAATACAGGCCAAAGTGGCAATAATCAACATAACTTCCCAAAACTAGGTGGTACAGAATCAGAAGCTCTAACTGAATACATTAGAACATCTCAAAAGTACAACACTGTATGAAATACATCAATAATAGAAATGAAACAAGAGGGTAACTCTGAGCCCTGCAATCGGATTTTGTAGGGATACCTTGAAGTCTCTGGTGTATGAAATGCCTCACTGCTGATCAGTCCGATCAGGAGCACCTAAATCTGCACAAAAATATGCAGAAGCATAGCATTAATATACCACAATCGGTACCCTGTAAGTATCAAGACTAACCTCGGTGAAGTGGTGACGAGGTACAAGTCGTTTGATGCTCACTAGACAAAGAATATGTGCAATTAATATATCAAAGAAAACTGATAATTGAAATTATAACTGAAAACAATAATCACATTCCTTTTAAAACATGTAATAACAAATCAGTGTAATAAAAGCCATCTTTGATCACGAAACATAAAATAGAGGTAAGGCATGTGTTGAAATGTCAAGTACATCCATTAACTCAGGTAAGTGCAAAATGCAAGCTTTTAGAAACAATTTTGAGAATGAAATATCAATACTATCTCAACACAATCACAACAGCAACAAGACACCCTGAAATACAACATAACATCACCAAAATGCCACCCTTATTACTCTGCATGTGTACATAAAAATGATATGCCACCCTTATTTCGCCATATGCGCATATAGCCACCCTTATTCGTCACGTGGGCAACTTGAGATATTGCCACCCTTATTTCGACCCACGCGCACAACAATAGACAAAGTCGCACGACAAAAACCTCCTGTTGACACCCCTAATTAATCCACTCAACATGTCCACAAGTGCCACGGTGCCACAAAAACAATAATGCCAAGTGCCACAATATCACAACAGTGGTACCAAAGTTTCATCAAAGTATAAGTTCACAACTTTCAACAACCGTGCATGAGGACATAACAAATAATCATAGAAGCGAAGGGGTGTTCAATAAATAAAGCATGACTAAAAAAATAACTAAGTCAATGAAATGTTCATGGTCATATAGTCATAATGTGATTTTACAAATTTTACACAAAGTTCATTATCATATTAAGGCATATTAATAGTCTACAGTCTATTTCTGTCAAAATCACACATAGTACCGATATACACAATTATGAAATCATGTACACATAACTTATCACATCATAGAAATAAGCAATTAGGACAAGCACCTAAGGGGTATTTCTCCCACACAAGGTTAGAAAAGATACTTACCTCGAAGAATGTCACGACCCAAAATCCAGCCAGTCGTGATGGCACCTAATCCAATCAGCTTGGTAAGACAAATGATAGAAAATACAACTAAAATAGGATAACATGAATCAACAAATAAAATAACTGAGCTATCTATAAAAAGTCCCAAGGATTGGTAAAACAAATCGTGAGCTTCTAAGACGTAGAATTTACAAAGCTGGTATAAATACATCATCTGTTCGAAGTATACAGAAACAGATTTGAAAATCTAGAGCTACGAAGGACAAGTGACAGCTATAATCGGAACGCAGGTACATCTTCAGTGCTAGATTTCTCCATACACAACAACATTAGCTCTAAAATCAGCACGCTGGGTGCAGAAGTGTAGTATGAGTATAACCGACCCCATGTACTCATTAAGTAATAAACCTAACTTTGGGTTGAAAAGTGACGAGCTCGGAAGAAGGTCAATGACCAACATCAATAGCCAATAACAGTTCATAATAGTATAGTGAAGCCAGTAAAGATATATGAATCAGGAGATATATACTCAGCTAGATCACAGTTACGAGAAGGTAGGTATGCTTTTCAAGTAAAACAGTCAATTCCAAATCTCACCATTGAGAAACAACTAAACATGAGTTTATCAAAAGAAATATATTCCTTATTTACCACACCAGATAAGAGTTCTCCTTTACCAATTAGCATGGGAAAAGTACATCTCTATGGCTACATGTAAATATACACGTCAAGTCATCAATTATCGGATCCCGTCTAGCATAAGGAATATACATCTCTATGCCTATATGTCAAATATACATGTCAAATCATAAATGTCACATTACCGTCTAGCTTGAGGAATATGCATCTATATGCCTACATGTTGGGTATACATGTCAAGTAATCAAATGTTATGTCACTGTCTAGTATGAGGAAGGTCCATCTCTTTGCCTACATGTCAAATAAACATGTCAAGAACTCAGTTTTACAATGGACTCATTAAGTGCAGAAAATCTTAGCACACTCTAGGTGCCTGGCTCAAATGCCCTAACAACGTTACCATGGATCTATCAAAATAATCACACTTAGCACTGTACTGGTGCGTGACATAACTTCCCAAAATCAAAGCACATATACGAAATAGTATGCCTGCGGTTAGTGCCTGCATGTCAGACTCCGGAGGGGCGGTTACTACCCAAGCGCTAGTCATAATAACATAGCCCAAATAGTGGGGCCTGGCATACACGTCACCTCAATATCAATATAACCGTTGCGGCGTGCAACACGATCCAAAAATCCATATCAATATGGCTTTATGGCCCACATCAATCAACAGTCCACTCAAGTCTCAATATACAGACACCTCACAGAAACACAATCCAGTTATATAACACGGAACAACACAATACCTCTCAAATACCGCTCAAATGCGTGTCATGTACAAGGACACCAATAACATGTGAGACAACATATCTGAAGTGCACGGTGACCACGATAAAACATGCGGATATAGCAATCATGACTGTTTAGTATGACTACGGCTAAAGCAAATAGCTCAACATGGCGAAACTAGCCCTATCATTTCTCAAACAATTGAATAAGTAGCCTAGGTATGATTTCTAGCATGAATGATATCTCACGTAGTCACATAAATGGATAAAACATGATACCAAAGAAGCATGATAGCAAAAACAGGCATATAATAGCATAAGGACTACCGGGAACATGAATAACCCAATGCACACACCCGCACCCATCACCTAGTACGTGCGTCACCCCCAACCTATCTCAAATATCATAGTTCTCAGGAATATTTACCCTCAAATCAAAGTTTAGAGATATTACTTACCTCGAAAAAGGCACATCCAATACCGAGGAAGCCAAACAATACTCTAAAAATGCCATCTCGCGCGTATACCGCCTCCGCACGGCTAAAAGCTAGCCAAAAGCAACTTAAAAATGTCAAATAATGCCTAAGAAACAACCCCAAATGATAAATGTCGAATCTTTACACATTTACTCATAGTCAACAAAAAAGTCAAACTCGGGCCCGCACCTCGGAACCCAACAAAACTCACAAAATCATACAACCCATTCAGTTACGAGTCCAACCATACATATTTCACTCGATTCTAACTCCGAATCGATGTTCAAACTCAAAAGTTCACTTTAGGAAACTTTAGACGAAAACCCCTAATTTCTCTTTAAAATTCATAACCCAAATGCCAAAATCAAAGATAGATTCATGAAATGTAACCAAAACCAAGTAGAAAATACTTACCCCAATCCATGTGGTGAAAGACACCTCCAAGATCGACCAAAACTGAGCTCCAAATCTCAAAATGTGAACAAAATGACCAAGCCTTCGATATATAGCTTTTACCGAGGCATCTTTGCATCTGTGACATCCCAGCCGCTTTCGCGGTGTCGCTTTTGCAGAAACAAGAAACCAGCAGATCTCTCGCACATGTGAAATATACTCCGCTTCAGAGACATCGCTGGTGCGAGGAAAATGCCCCGCATCTGTGCTCTTTCCGCTTTTGCGCCAAAGCTACTGCACTTGCGCCTTCGCAAATGCGATGAAATCTCCGCATATGCAGACTCTTGCCCCAGCTCCAATTGCGCTTCTATGATGGCCCCCACACCTGCACCCAAATTTCCGCAGGTGCAGACACATCAGAACCTGGCGAAAACCAGCAGCATTAATCATGTTTCCAAAAAATCCAAACCACCTCCGAAGCTCACCCGAGCCCCCGAGACCCCGTCCGAACATATCTATGAGTCCCAAAAGGCAACACGGACCTACTTGAGGCCTCAAATTTCACATAATATCATCGAAACGACGAATCGCACCTCAAATTGAATAGAAGAACTTTTTAACTTTCAACCCCCAAAACTCGTGCCGAACCATAACAAATCAACTCGGAATGACCTCAAATTTTGCACACGAGTTCCAAATGATGTAACGAATCTATTTAAATTTCTGGAACCACAATCCGAACCCGATATCATCATAGTTAACTCCTGACCAAACTTATGAACATTCCAAATCTTCAAATTGCCAACTTTTGCCAAATAGTGTCGAAACCTTCTAGAAACATCCAAATGCCAATCCGAGCATACGCCCAAGTCCAAAATCACTATCAAGACCTAATGGAACCATCAAACTCCAATCCGATGCCAAATACTCAAGAGTCAAACTTGGTCAACTCATTCCAACTTAAAGCTTTCTAGTTGAGAATCATTCTTCCTAATCAATCCCAAATCACCAGAAAACCAAAACCGACGATACATACAAGTCATAGTACATAATATGAAACTACTCAAGACTTTAAACAACTAAACAAAATGCACATGCTCAAAACGACTGATTGGGTCGTTACATCTCCCCCACCTAAACATGCGTTCATATTCGAATGTGCCAAGAGATGTTCCAAAGCCATCAAATCAGCATATAACCTTACTATGCACATACTCTTGGGTGATCTCATGTCATCCTAATCCATATAAGCCTGTCAACCCAACATAACCGAAGATTCTTCCTTCAACCTTGGAACACAATTTCCAGCATCCGGAATCCTACAAGACCCTCACATCTATACACTATATATAAGTCTGAACAAGCAGTACCAAGCCATAACCATAATCCGAGATGTAATCACATGATATACCACATAATTGAGATACTCACAACAATAGCTTCTGACCACGATAGCTGCTCAAAAACAAGCCCGATACCGGTAATAAACCTCGTATCAAATAGATCCTTGTTCCAAACTTTTATACACTGATAACCTTGAAAGATAGAAACTCATAACTGCCCATCAAATGAATAAGTCATGAAGCTCCCTCGCCGAACAAGAACCATGGCCCAATTTTTAGCTGATTAGTGACATTATACTTTCAAACCTATCATAATCAAATATGATAATACCCATTCTAGGTCCAATGACCTCATCAAATACAAACTGACCACTGACATGTTACGCCAATACAAACCTAAGCCACAAGTCGTACAATCCGTGCACCCATAAGCAATAACTCGAATGTACCCAAAAATGGAAGATGACTCAAATGAGAGAACGCTTCTACTAGCTCAACAGATACCACCACAAGCACAATGTTGTGAACCATCACATAAAGGAGAACAAAAACACATGAAATCAACACAAAGAATCATATCCCAACATAATCCCGCTATAGTGGGTGGTCCAATCCAAACACCGGTCCATATGAAATACCTTAAGCCTTATTGCTCAAATCAACAACCATACGCAAATCAACATCAAGTACACGAAGTGCATGACCATAACTACAAATGAACGAGTAGCAAAATATCGTATAATCCGGAGGACCATAACCAAGTCGCCATCAACCATTCAACACCCCAAGTACCATCTCGCTCGAATTGTGCCACAAGGCCCAAATAGAAGCGCATCTAGGGTGCAAATAACCAACAGATCACAACCCATTGTAGCTTAGAAGAGTAACACATAGAATATATCGGAACACGAACAAGCTCAACTCCAATCGAATGACACACCCCTTAAAAATAACAATGTTGAGTCAACAAATTTGACCTGGTGTATAATACACATCCTCGTTGGGCCTAACAATGGGCCCCCAAATCAACTCCGGTCATCCACAAATAGATAATAAACCTCCATAAGTCCACCATAACGTAACAATAACACATAATAACTATCTAACTTTTGCCATACCTTCGCAGTCTACAAATAAGGAACAATCTGCCTTTGAGCACTCCCAGCCTCCAAATCCCTAGATTACCATAATTACCATATCCGCTCCCAACTCGACCACTCAAGTTACTAACACACCCTTCATACACAATTATTCCATGAGTAATAATTTCATATTTCTTCCGTGCTACATAGCTAAATCTGAACATTAGAACTTGATCAACCAGGTGAGTACCGCTATACCAATGAAACATCCGTATGTCAAAACACAGTGTGCCTTATAAAATGCGTACTCATCTCAGGTAATACCAAGTAGTACTAGCATTCACTTAAACATGTGGAACTGTCCATGCTATCTAAAATTCATGACCTTCCATCCAAAATAGAACTGCAACCTAGTACATGTAAACCTCATTCCCACACGACGCACCGCATCTATTACGCAATCATATGAAAACACGAGAACCACATTATCAACCATGAGATACAAGCAGATTACATACTCAATAAGCTATAAACCTTCCACCTGATCCTATTCAGGAAAAAATCACAACGCACAACAAACTCCCCATGCCTGTAGAAAATATCCATCCCAAGCCGTGATAGAAATAATCGAGAACTCTACGACATAACCAATCCATCAGATCTTAATCCCTCTAACTCAACCAAGCCACGCCGGCCAAACCAAAGAGTATTGCCACAAAACACCTGTAAAGTCTCACCACATCATAAGAACCAAAAGAATCGAGCATACACTTACCATATTGATCCAACCTACTACCAAGTTGTCCTATTTCCTCCGAGCTTCTTCTAAATTGCCTTCAAGATAACACTTCTCCTTGCCATAGTACCACGATCCTCAACCAAAACTCGCCACACGAGATCCTAGCATAAAACCATGTCTCCCTAAAGCCCAAAAGCCATTGTATTCCCTTCTAAGCACTCAAAATACTTCATCCAAGATACCTTGTCCAAGGTGACCTTATGTGAATCTAAAGCTATTTCTTTAACCTCTCAAATGCTAAAATGTCAAATTAATAATGATACAAAAATACCGGAAGTCTCAGCACCATCCAATGCAATCTTAGATCTTAGACCTTCACAGATTTCCAGAATTCTTCAAATGCTACTTATGAATCATGAATCCATTAGAACCTTCTTGAGATTCATACACTCTACCAAAATCTCAAATGCAACGCCCAAAGGAACCGATCGACCAGTGCCCCATAAGCATACCAACACCCAGAGAAGTAATCCACACCTCTATGCAACCGAATGAATCCCTTTTCTTAGTACATTACATCCATCACGAATAGCAAACCTAAACCATTCCAAGACTTTCATATATCCATAAGATGTAATGCGTCATGTATCCAAAAATTTCCTTGCTTAAGTCATCCTCAAAACCAATCTCTGCAAGTCATAACCTATTCACAAGTATTCCTCAGACCGAAACCAATGCAACACATAACCATGCAATCAAATCGTCAAAGCAGACTCCCCCACTTGGCTCGAAGCCATAGAACAAAACATCTGATAACTCACAATACCCATACTCTGTTACTGCCATAATCTTACACTAAAATTCAACTAAATCCTTCATAAGCTCATGCAACCCAAACCGTAAAATACCTTAAATCATCTGCTAAGCTCGCATTCACCCCCGTGACAGTCAAGTCAACTTTCTCAACTGATCCAAACTCAATCGCAACACATATAACCCACTAGTAGAAAGAAACTCTCCACACAACATCATAAGGATCACACATCCGTAGACCACTTCGCATGAGATAACCCACCTACTTAGCCTCAAATTGGTATTTCACTACGCCCTACCATGCCCATAACCATCATGAAATCACTTAATCTTCCCGAGTCTAAACTCGTCAACAAGACATAAGAAGCCATTTAATCCCATAACATAAAAGATCGCTCAACATGATCATAACTCGAGACTGTACAACAAATCAAGATAGAAATCAAGCATCCAATAGTCCTTTTTTCACATCCCAAGAAAACTCTTCTCATCACATCCAACCTATCTGAACACATCTTGTAGTCACATCATATTCATCATATAGCTATCCAACAACTCACCGAGCCATAAATCCCGCTCCTAGGGATACTACTGGACATATAAGCCCAAAAGCACATGCTCATACAACTAAAACCACCGAGCCCAAAGTATAGTAAAAACCCGGCCTCAAGTCCTCTAGACTGGCCAATCACAAAAATACAGAAAACACATCTCGCACCTCATCCATGGAATCACAAGCCATTGATGCACAGCTGATACCGAGCGCTCACATATGCATACGAGTAAGTTGAAGGAATTTAAAGAGATACACTTCAAGCTGAATCAATGCTGCACGGTCAGAAAATAAAGATGGGAAGTTTATCCTAATTGCCCTATAGCTTCTCGAAGATAGGTATAGTTGTCATAATACCGATTCGCAAGACTCTACTAGACACTTGCTCATGACTCCTAGAACCTATGAACCTAGAGCTCTGATATGAACTTGTCACAACCCAAAATCCAGCCAGTCATGATGGAACCTAACCCAGCCTGCTAGGTAAGCCAAATGATAGACAACACAACTCAAATAGGATAACAGGAATCAATAAATAAAATAACTGAGCTTTCTATATAAAATCCCAAGGACTGTTAATGCAAATCATGAGCTTTTAAGATTTAGGATTTGCAAAGCATATTTGAAATAAGTACATAATCTATTCGAAATACACATAAACAGATTTTAAAATCCAGAGCTACCAAGGATAAGTGGCAGTTATAACTGGAATGCAGGTACATCTTCAATGCCAGCTTTCGCCATACACAGCAACATCAGTAACAAACTTAACTTTAGGTTGAAAGCAGTGATGAGCTCGGAAGAATATTAGTGACCAACATCAATAGCCAGTAGAAGTTCATAACAGTGTAGTGAAGCCAGTAAAGATATATGAATCAGGAGATATATGCTCAGCTAGGTCACAGTTACGGGAAAGCAGGCATGCTTTTCAAGTAAAACAGTCAATTCCAAATCTCACCACTGAGAAACAACTAAACATGAGTTTATCAAAAGAATTGTATTCCCATTTTACAACACCAGATAAGAGTTTTCCTTTACCAGTTAGCATGAGAAAAATACATCTCTATGCCTAAATGTCAATATACATGTCAAGTCATCAATTATCAGATACTGTCTAGCATGAGGAATATACATATCTATGCCAATATGTCAAATATACATGTCAAATCATAAATGTCACATTACCGTCTAGCTTGTGGAATATGCATCTCTAAGCCTACATATCAAGTATTCATGTCAGGTAATCAAATGTCATGTCATTGTCTAGTATGAGGAAGCTACATCTGTATGCCTACATGTCAAGAACTCAGTTTCACAATAAACTCATTAAGTACAGAAAATCTTCGCATACTCCAGGTGCCTGGCTTAAATGCCCCAATAACGTTACCATGGATCCATCAAAATAATCACATTTAGCACTGTATGAGTGTCTGACATAACTGCCCAACATCAAAGCACGTATATGAAATACTGTGCCTGCGTTCACTACTGGCATGTCAGACTCCGTAGGGGCGGATCCTACCCAAGCGCCAATCATAATCACAGCGTTAATAGTGGTGCCTGGTGCACGTGTAGCCTTAAATCAGTACAGCTTCGCCCAATGTGGGGCCTGGCATATGCGTCACCTAAATATTAATATAACCTTTATGGCATGCAATTGCATATAAATATCCATATCAATACGGCTCTATGGCCTAAATCAGTCAACAATCCGCTCAGTTCTCAATATACAGACATCTCACGGAAACACAATCCAATTATATAATACGGAATAACATAATATGTCTCAAATACCGCTCAAACTCGTGTCACGTACAAGGACACCAATAACATGTGAGACAACATATATGAAGTGCATAAAGACCGAGATATAACATGCGGATGTAACTATCATGACTGTATAGTATGACTACGGCTAAGGCAAATAGCTCAACATTGCAAAAATAGCCCTATCATGTCTCAAACAATTGAATTGGTAGCCTAGGCAATGATTTCTAGAGTGAATGATATCCCACGTAGACATATAAATGGAGAAAACATGATATCAAAGAAACATTATAGCAAAACTAGGCATATAATAGCCAAAGAACTACCCGAATCATGAATACCGCGGTGTACGCACCCGCGACCGTCACCTAGCACGTGTGTCACCCCCAACCTATCTCAAATATCATAGTTTTCAGGGATATTTACACTCTAATCCAAGATTAGAGATGTTACTTATCTCGAAAAGCCAAATCTAGTGCCGAGCAAGCCAAATAATACTCTAGAAACGCCATCCCACGCGTATCAACCTCTGCACGGCTCTAAACTAGCCAAATGCAACTTAAAAACATCATATAATGCCTAAGGAAACAATCCAAAATATAAAGGTCGAATCTTTACACATTTACTCAAAGTCAATCAAAATGCCAAACCGAGGCTCGCACTGCAGAACCAGACAAAACTCATAATATCAGACAACCCATTCAATTACGAGCGCAACCATACAAATTTCACTCAATTCCGACTCTGAATCAATGTTCAAACCTCAAAAATCTATTTTAGGAAAGTGTAGACAAAATCTCCCAATTTCTCTTTAAAAATCATAATCCAAATGCCAAAATTGAAGATAGATTCATGAAATATAACCAAACTGAGTAGAAAATACTTACCCCAATCCATGTGGTGAAAACCCCCTCCAAGATCGCCCAAAATCGAGCTCCAAATCTCAAAATGTGAATAAAAAAGACCAAGCACTCGATATATAGCTTTTGCCCAGGCATCTTTGCATATGTGACATCCCAGCCGCTTTTCTGCGACTAATTCTCCACTTCTGCGAAAACAACTAACCAGCCGACCTCTCGCACTTGCAGAATATACTTTGGTTTTGGAACGTCGCAGGTGCGAGACAAATGCCCCCTATTTGCGCTCTTTCAACTTTCGTGCCAAAGATATCCCACCTGCACCTTCGCAGATGCGATGAAATCTCAATATTTGCGGAATCCTGCCCCAGCTCCAAATATCACTTCTACGCTATGTGTTCCGCACCTTCGACTCCGCACTTGCGCCCAAATTTCTGCAAGTGCGATCACATCAGAACCCAGCCAAAACCAGCAGCAACAATCATGTTCCCAAATGATCCGAACCACATACGGAGCTCACCCGAGTCCCCCGAGACCCCCTCCAAACATACCTACGAGTCCCAATACATAACACGGGCCTACTTGAGGCCTTAAATTGCACATAACAACATTGAAATGACGAATTGCACCTCAAATCATATTGAAGAACTTTTGAAATTTAACTTCCAAAACTTGTGCCGAACCATATCAAATCAGCTCATAATGACGTTAAATTTTGCACACGGGTCACAAATGATGTAACAAAGCTATTAATTCCCAATACCACAATCTGAACTCGATATCGTCATAGTCAACTCCTGGTCAAACTTATGAACTTCACCAAATAGTGCTGAAACCTTCTAGAAACATCCAAATGCAAATCCAAGCATACGCCCAAGTCCAAAATCACCATACAACCTAATGATACCATCAAAACTCCGATCCGAGAACAAATACTAAAAAGTCAAACTTGGTCAACTCTACCATTTAAAGCTTTTTAGTTGAGAATCATTCTTCAAAAATAATCTCGAATCACCTGAAAACAAAAATTAATGATACACGCATGTCACAATACATATGAAGCTGTTCAAGAATTCAAACAGCTGACATGTGTATGATCAAAACGACCCGTTGGGTCGTTTCAAAGAAGCAAAATCAATACTCTAAGAAGCCCTTCCCACGTGAAATAACCTCTGGATGGCTCGAATCTAGATAAAATAATTTAATATTATAAATAAAAACCATATGTGACATTTCCGAATAATAAAGCTTTGATCTTTCATTAAAAAAAAGTCAACTCAAAAAGCCAACTTCGAGCCCGGACCCTGGAACCTGAAAAAACTCATAAATTTTGAACACCCTTTCCAATACGAGTCTAACCATACCAATTACATCCAATTCTGCCATCAAATCGACCATTAAATCATCATTTTATTTTTTAGAAAAGTTTTTACTGAAATCCCTAATTTTTGCAACTAGATTCATTAATCAAACACTATAATTGAGGTTGGAATCATGAAATAATAACAAATCTGAGTAAAAAACACTTACCGTAATCCAAATTGTGAAAATCCTCTCCAAAATCGCCCAAAATTGAGCTCTCTAACTCAAATTGTGATAAATGAAATTAAATCCCTCGTTCGAGATATTTCTTTCCAGTGTTTTCGCTTTTGTGGTCCTTCAATCCCATCTGCGACTTTGCATCTATGGAATATTCATCGCAGTTGAGGACATTACTTAAGTCCCAAAGACTCCACATCTGGACCCATAATTCCCTAGCCTATCACCGCATCTGCAGCCAAGCAGCCGCTTCTGCGGTCTCGCACCTGTGGCCCAACCATTGCAGGTGCGAAAGCACTAGATCTCAGCAGTACACTCCACACTTAAACCATTGCTGATCTTCGACCAAAGAAACAGGATTACAAGCTCAAAAATTTTAACTACGATATATAACAATTAAGTGGGTAAAAGCATATATCTGGCTAAACAAAGAAACGCCTAAATCACTTCCAATACTAAACAAAACTACTATTTCGCTTTGCAAACTCACGGGGTAAGTTCTAGACATCAAATGCAATGCATAGAATAACACAAAACCTCACACCCACATGGCACATAACTCACTCAAGATTAGACTATCAAGACACTCTAGTCAAAGCAGTTAAGCGAAGTTAAGATCATAATTTAAGGTACTTATACAAGAGTCAAAAACTGAGCCTAAGCGTCACATCTAAAGTTTTCACTATTCTCAAAGTATAATAAAATCAAGAGATATTGCCTTCAATTCAATTCATAGCACAATGTTTCCTACTCCTAAAAAATAAAAACTAACTACACCCGGTTCAAACAAAACCCTTTAAAAAGAACCGCAACATAATAAAAAACCAAGGGGGAATTAATACACTACCTACAAGAGAAAATCTTTTTGTCTTTTTCCTTTCGACTTTAATCCGTCAAGAAACCTATCGCATGATATCCATCGTCAGGAAAAATAAAAAATTTTAAATTTTTTTATGTTTTTCTTTTCATTTTTTATCTATCTCTAACTACTAAAACAACAAAAACTAAAACTAATATACATACATACACACAACATATCTCCCACCCCATACTTTAAGTTGTGGCATGTCCCCGTGACACACAATTAAAAAGCATAAGGTAAAGGAAACTTTTCTAAATATCTAGTCGGGATCTGGGTCGAAGTCGGGCTCCATTCCTCGCGCCCGAACTAATGCACACATCCATGCAGACAACTTCTTCTTAGCCTTTTTGGGGTACACCCCAAGCTTATCTTTCTCACTGAGTACAAGATTCTCTTTTGAGCCCTTCATTTTCCACTCAACACCAGCAGCTGATTTTTCCTTTTTCACTCCCTTTTCTACATTCATATCAAAAGTCATCGTCTCCTAAGCATGAGTCTCCTATGGTGTATATCCAATATTGCTTTATTTATTGCTAAGAATGGTCTTCCTAAGATGAGGGGGACCTCCTTTTTCTCCTCCATTTTCACCACTATAAAGTCTACAAGAAATACGAACTTATCCACCAGAACTAACATATCTTCCACTATCCCCTCTGGTATCTAAGTCGTTTGGTCTGCCAGCTGCAGAGATATTGGCACCGACATTATCTCTCCAATCTTCTTCTGCAGTTTCCAGTAATTAGATAGAGGCATTAGATTATTTAGGGCACCAGAAACGCATAGAGACTTATCTAAATTAATAGAGCCTAAAGAGCAAGGTATAGTAAAACTCCCTAAATCTCCACACTTTTGTAGGAGTTTGTTTTGCTGCGGTGCAATGCTCTGTGAGCTTCACCACCGAGGTCTCTTCTATCCACCTCTTCTTTGTCAAGATTTCCTTCAAGAATTTGGCATAAGTAGGCATTTGTGAGAGAACTTCTATAAATGGAAAATTTTCATGAACCTATTTTAGCCCATCCAGAAACCTCCCAAACTGCTTGTCCAGCTTTTCTCTACTTTGCCTTTGAGGGAAAGGTAAAGCAGGCATATGCTTCCTTTCTTCAGGTTCCTCGCTTATTGATTTTTCTTCCTTCTTCTTTTTCTCTACTTTTATCTGGCCCTTCTTCTTTTTATCATCAACATTTTTCAGTTGCTCCCCACTTTCATTTTCGAGTTTAATATCATTTTGGATCAGGGTGGGATCTTTTAACACTTGCCCATTTCTCAAGGTTACAACATTCACTGTTTCTTTGGGATTCTTTTCTGTATTAGCAGGGATAGTACTTGGAACCCTCTCAGATAATATTGTTGCTATCCGTTCCACTTGTCTCTCTAGGTTCTGAAGACCTGTGCCCAATTCTTTGATAGCTGCTCCATGAGCATCCAGCCTCTCATCTGTCTTGATAATGAAAGTCTTCATTAGATCCTCTAGACCATGCTGAATGGGCTGTTGATGCTGAAATTGTTGCCTCTGTTGATTTTGGTATGCTGGAGCTCCTTGTCCCTGTGGTCTAGAGTTATTTTGTTGCCAAGCATTCGTAGTACCTCAAGGAGAAGTCCATTAAAAAATCGGGGTGCCTCTGACCCATTGCATTGAAATTGTAGTTCCCCACAGCATTCACTTCCTCAATTGAAGCTTGACACTCATGAGTAGGGTGTCCTCTTCCACATATATCACAAGCTGTGTGAGGCTCACTTTGTATTGAGGCTAAGGTCACCTTCTTATCTCTTTGGTCATAGCATTAAGATGTACCTGCACATATGTGTGTTAGCATCAACCTGGTGAACACCAGTTGATCTTCTTCTTTCCGCACTCTCAGAGGGCCATTGATTTGCATCTTCAGATAACTCATCAAGGATTGTGACTATCTCCTATGGAGTCTTCTTCATCAAGGGGCCTCTAGTTGCATTGCTCAATGTTCTATGCGAGGATGGTGTCAATCCATCCCAAAAGTCCTGAAGTTGTATCCAGAGTTCAATTCCGCTATGTTGACACTTTCAAACAATCTCCTTAAAACTCTCCCATGCTTCAAAAATAGTTTCAGTATATTTCTGGCAGAACTTATGGATTTCTCTTCTAAAATTGCCCGTTTTAGATGATGAGAAATATTTATCAAGAAATTTTCTAGTCATCTCCTCCCATGTTCTGATTGATCTCGTGGGTAAGCTTCGAAGCCACTGCTTTGCATCATCTTTGAGTATGAAAGGGAATGCCCTTAAGTACACTGCATCTTGTGACAGACCATTCTATTGAAAGGTGTTCATGATCTCCTAGAAGTCCATTAGATGTGTATTTGATCTTTGTTTGGCTTCCCTCTGAAGACACAACAGTTCTGAAGAGTTTGAGGCAACCCTTGATTCAATTCGGAATTGTTTGCTGCAATTGGAGGTGGTCTCAAACTTGATAAGCCTTGATTTTTTTTTTAATTAAAAAACATTAGGCTGTTTGCCTAGTGCTGGTTATCATATATATATATATAACAAAAGTACAGAGATGAAGGGGGGCATAAACCGAACCTCCATATAGGGATGGTGTGCATGTTTGATCATCCACATTTGGTGATCAAATATACCTAAGTGGCTAGGATGCGTCAGACCTATAGTAGTGTAATGACTATCTATCTTATAATATTGATAGATAGTCATATGTACAAAAATAATGGGAAGTAAATCTAGGTCGACTGTACAAAATACATATGTTCCTAATTCTACTAATTTAGTGAAAGTAGATTTCTTGTCACATTGAAACTACTTTTAGCAAAAAATTGGAGTTCTCTGAGAAATATGTCATATGGCATGGAAAAGTACTCTTCACCTTTGTTTTGACACAGTTAAAGATACTTATCAAAAGTAAGCCATATAGTAAAAGGGTGATAGTGGTATTCTCTGATGAAAATGGGAGTCTGGTGGAGTCTATCCTGCTGCTTGTGTAATCTGCTGCTGTCTCTCTGGCTGCTGATGTGCCTTATATCTCTAAGCATTGTGCTTCCTTTGTACTGGTGTTGACTTGGTGGATTAATTTTCTGCTCTTCATGCTGCTACTGCTGGTACTTGTTCTTGATTCTGCTGCTTGCATTTCTGTTGTTGCAATTGAGTTTATTGTTGATGTAGCTACTTGATGTTGTTACTTCTGCTGTTGCTTTGAATGTGCTTCTGTGTGTTGTGATGTTGCTGATTGCTGTTGCTGATGTGAACACCGCTGGGATTGGTGTTGAGATTGCTGCCGGTACTGTTTTGCTGTTTCTTCTACTGCTAATGATGTCCTTGAGATGTCTGCTGGTGCATAAGCTACTGGTTCTAAAAGTGATGAGGATTCTTAGCATCCCGTGCAGCTTGTTCTCTTTGTTGGGCTGCCTCTCTTGCAGCCAAATCTACATTATCATCACCAATTCCAGCAATATCTTATTTGGTTGAGGATTTTCCAACCTTTTCTAATGTCGCGGTGAGATTTCTTCCCTTCCTCAGTTGTCGCAGTTATTTTTCAATTTCTGGCTCGTATGGTAGCACTTCTTTCGTAGAAGCTCGAGTCATGCACCAATCTAACCTGTAACCTACGTACGGTCAACAACACCGAACATGAATAGAAAAAGAAATAAAACGAAAAATTCCTGAATTAGCACTACAAACTATTTCAAACACTGTTGATTGCCAATCCCCGACAACGACGCCAAAATTTTACGAGCGCAAAATGCAGACTTTAATTCTACTCGCTAATCAAGTATTGTATAGTATAATATCGTATCCACATGGATTGGATTTAAATAATATTCTCGTAGTTTCTAGCTTGATTGCTATTCAAGATGATCAACAATTTAGATTTCTATGATTTCTAACTAAAATTAACTAGGAGTCTAAAGCTATTGACTAATGACAATTGAAACAAAGATAAGCAAGGAAGTTATTAGTGGGAGAAAATAGGGGTTGATAGGATAGGTGCAACATAATTGTTTGGGATTTAACTATAGATAGTTCACTTCTAATGTTCAAGTGAGTCTCTCAAATTCACTCAATTATTAGTTCAAATGTTTGGCAAAAACTCCTCTCTCAATTAAGTCTTAACCTCACAAACTGAACCAATTTAAGCACAGAAAGATATGGAAGAATGCGTAGTGGATTGATCTTTAAGAAAACCTCTTTCGATTATTCTCCTAACTAAGTTTAATCAATGATTCAACTAGCCTCTTTCGATTACTAAGAAGAATTAATGAACTTAACTAACAATATAATGCAAAGATATCACAAGTTATGCCTTTCTCGATTATATGAACAAGTAAATATAGATGCAGCAGTTAAATCATCCAATAATGCTTCAATACATAAAACTAGAGTTATAATACACAAAGAATCATCAATACACCAAATCCATCAAACCTTAAAGAGAACTACTCCATAGATATGGAGCAATTCATCACAAATAAAATTAAAATATAGGAAAGCATAAATTCGAGCCAAACTCGGGTCTTGAGCGAGGAAGGAATGACAAATCCTTGTGCTTGTGTTCTTCCAACTCTTCCTTAGCCTCCTTAGGTCTAAAGTATGTCAGAAATCTAGGAAATAACATTTTTACATGTACTTATACCAAGTAGGATCAGGCCCAGTGAAACCCCCTTCTTCTAGCAGAAATCGGATATTTACTCTGTAAAAAATACACAAGCGCGCCACATGGGGCGATATGCCATGCGGGGCATTAGTGGGGAAATTCAAAGTGCTCTACTTTTGTCAAAAAGCCAAAAAATACACTGCCGCCTCGCACTATGCATCACATGGTGCGTCGCATCAGTGCAAATTACTCAGAGTACGAATTAAATCTTGCTTTTTGACGTCCTGACTTGCTCCTCGACCACCGAAAATGATCCGGGCTTAATCCTTGGGCTTTTACTCAGACTTTAAAGCTTTAAATAGCTTGAATTAGCTCCGCAACATCTACATAGCTCGAAGTCACTTTTCTAAGGCGTAAAACACACAATTAGTGCAAAACACTATCAATTAAAGTGCAAAATAAGTATAGTGCAGTGAATTAGAGTGCAATAAGCGACTACGCAATTCTAGCCTATCATCAAGTTCAACAATGTAACCAAGTTTCAAAATAGCCCGAACTCAATCCGAAACAC